>JABSTQ010005232.1:0-62002 GCA_013358835.2 Ixodes persulcatus
ATCAGTCCGGAAAATCGAAGGACGAGTTGTAGGTTGTCCGAAATTTCAGTCACTTTTATACATTAACTTTGTGGGGCGAGTGGCAGTTCCGTGAAAATGGTCAGAATAATCGGGCATGTCCGAAATTTCGGCGTCCGAAAAATAGGTCGGCGACTGACAAGGATCCCTAAAAGCTCTTTAGTGCCCCTTTAATATAGAAGTTCTACTGTATAAGAGTTAATTAAACAATCTGGATTCTGGTGCTTCAAAAGTAAACATTTAGCTGCAACTCTGAAACATACAACATACTCAGCATAAAGATGTCATTTGCACCGATTATTTTATACATGCAGCTCTGTGGCCAACAGCAATCTTTACCATACAAGTTAATATTTAGTCAGGGACCCGCTTCAGTAGATTTGCATACCCACATTAAATATAAAAAAAAATTAATAACATTTTTTTATGTGAAAACAAGGCAAATGTTGATAACATATAATGTTCTCTGCATGTTTTCGCAAAAACTTAAAGGGATTGTCCGGTCGAATTTTGTATTTGAGAAAACAATTGAATATTATTGCTATTGCCTCGAGACGCATCGTACGTGCAATATCTGAATTTGATGTGCCCCTCTGCATGAGTAATTGAATTTATAGTGGTTCAGTCGCATCCTAGCGTAAACGCTGTTTTCGTTGGCAACATTGGAGCGCTGACGTCACACAACGCAAAGCGAACATTTTTGTCTCGTCATTTGCCTGCCAGTGAACGCCGCAGCTTGTTTCGTTTTTGTTGTTGCGCTCGACTTGTTTCGTGAATGGGTGAGATTTTTGTTTCGCGGTTGGGTGCCACAATTACCGGGCAGCACATGCGAGCCAAGACGTGACGTTCCACACTTTTCCGCGAGATGTGCAGTGACGAGCAAAATGGATCGTCGCCGTGTGTAGGGACTGGGTTCCCGTCAAGATCGAGATCCCGCTTATGCAGCAATCATCTCACCGAAGAGAGCTACGAGCTGAGCTCTAAGCGGACAGAAGGCTTGAAAGCTGAGGTGCGATGGTGTGCTGACGATATTGAACTCCGTCCCCATATTTTCTATCTCTCTAGTCAACCTATAGCGCCGCCCGGTCGGTGTCAGGGGCACAAAATGTGTATTGGCGCCTTTCTTTCCCTGAATACCTGCACATTGAGCAGTACTGTGTAATATAAGTGCAATAAAATACAATAGAATACTCCTCGCCCAAATCGGATCAATGGGTTTGATTATGCAGCGAAACCAAAACCAACAGCTAGGCCATCTGGAAACGATGCCAAAAGTTTTTTTTAGCACGCATGCAGCCAGATTCTGTTTGACCCGCGTGTGAAAATGAGCTAGCGTGGCTACGATTCACCAAGCTCCTCCAAGTCAAGTGACGACATGCATTTGAACGATTCGTCGTTTGCCTTCGACCTGCGGACATCGCCTCCAAGGGAACGACCCGCAGCCTCATCACCGATCCAGTGGTTCTGCCGATATGTGTACCCAGATGCCGCTTCGTATACCTACCGTATTTATTCGAATATAAGTCAACCTTTTTTTTCCGGAAATGTTGTCAAAAAATAAGGGTCGACCTATATTCGTGACCAAAGAATTTCGACCTACATTCGCCACCAAATTTTGCGACCCTACCGAGGGCATGGAGCTATCGAATAACCGAGCCGGCGTTGCCGTAGAGCCGCGCCGCTTCTTGTTTCAAAAAGCTTTTGGTGCACGAAAGCAACCGAAACAGCAACAAACAACCCCCCCCCCCCCCCCCCCCCCCCCCTTCCCCCCGCCGTGGCCACCGCTCGCGCACATCCCTCGGGCGTCGGGTTTCGAAATCGCGCCTGTAGCGTTCCCCTCGCTGGGCAACGGGGAAGGGGAGGGAAAGGAATGCGATGCGCCATGCACTTTGCCCTCCATGCTTCTCCCTTGCAGATGCCCACAAAAAAAAAAAGAAAGAAAGAAAAAAAACAACGGAGGTTACTTTAGCTTGTTGCTTGCGGCGGCGCGCGTGTTGCTTACGGCGACTCCGGCGTTGCTCGCGTATTTGTATTTGGTCTTTCGTCGCTTCGCCGGTCTCCACCTTCTTTCGTTGCGTCTTGCGCAGTGTCATTTTACAATGGACGGTGTCAGTGAGGTATTGTGTATTGTTGCGAATTTGCGAGAATGTCTACCAAGCTGACGAAGCTTCGGACGGCGATGACATGTCCGGAAGTTCTGACGATGATTAAGTTTTTGACATCGCCCTGCGATTTAGCCGAGAGTGCGGTAAATTAAGATTTGTTTCTTTATTTTGCCCTAACTTTCCCCTGTTCCTAAAAAAAAAAAGGTCGACCTATATTCAAATTATTTTTTTTTATTCTCGGTGGGTTCAATAAATAGGGGTCGACCTATTTTCGTGGTCGACCTATATTCGGGTAAATACGGTAGGTGCTGCTTCAGAGGCAAAGTCTGCATCCTTTGCTTTGCAAGCGCTCCTATTTTGATCAGTGGCCGTCGTAGTTGTGTTTGCCCGAAACGCATACGTTTGCTCGAAGCTTATGGCTTTATGGCTGTTTTCGAGTAATATCCTGCTAAAAGGTGCTATTTTTGTTGCACACGTTTGGAAACTGAATTAAAAGGAACGTATTTCAGTAGAGGACAGCCTACGAGACTATATATTTCGAAACAAAATACAAGACACCCATTGACCAACGCTTGTTATCCCGACCATCCAACAAATTTTTTGCGTTTTGTGACGTCACACAGCAGTTACGGATGTCAGCCATTGACACTGGCGAAATTCGGGGTGCAGTTTCGTACATATGTTCATGACAGGTTTAATTAATATGGGGAGATCATATATCGAAATAAAAATGATGTTTGTCTACATGATGGCTCCCTCGACGTAACGAGCGCAAAAACTTAAGTACTTTCTGTTTCGACCGAACAATCCCTTTAAGTACTGAAACAAAGCATTAAGAAAAAGAAAGACTTAGCCTTAAAATGGTCACAGTGCAGGCTAACTGGTGCAAATTAACCATGATGTTTAAACCCCAAGACTGGGAACGAACTTGAAGATAAATTAGCCAAGCTTCAGTCAACAGTAAGGTACTGTCGAGACCGGTTATAACAAAGTCGGTTATAACGAAACAGCGGCTACAGCGAAGCAATCACGATTTCCCATTCCCTTTGCACTTCGTTATAACCAAAGTCGGTTATAACGAAATAGCGGATATAGCGATGTGATTTCCGATTCCCGTTGACTTTGTTATAAGCAGTCTCGACAGTGGCAAATTCAGCCTGTTGGTAAACATTGTACATGATAAGGATGGACAGTGCAGTAAACGCAGACGAAGGAAAGACACAACCACGACAGGATACTGCTGTCGTGGTATACTGCATCTTTTTTTCGTCCGAGTTTACCAAGCTGTTTATCCCCATCATATTCGGTCGTTACGCTTCACTGCTTTCACTAAGCACGTCGCTTTTGAGTCGCAAAGAGTCTGCCATGATTGCCCGCTTGCTCCCAGGTTCTGAGGGCTACTCCTCCGGCAGCCTGCCAGGGGTGGGGGACCCTGGCGAGAACACGATGGCCAAGACAGTGACCATCACCCTAGGCGCCGCCGCCATCTACATGATGCTCGTCATGGGGCTCATGATCTGGTGCCGCCTCAGGAGGGCACGCCGGAAAGCCATGCTGCTCCTCCAGGTCACCTCCGAAGGTGAGGAATGACGTGCTTGTTTCTGTAATGAGGGAGATATGTGTTGTTTGTCTGTCCACTCGGACCTTGTTTAGTTTTGGGGTAATTAGGGTGTTTCTGAAAAACAAACTCAGTGTTTCTTTTATCTTAAACATAAACTGTGCACCCCCTGAAAGCACCTCTGCCCATATGCAGCACTAACAATCTGCACCAGATGCCAGAGTTTTGGAGCTCGCTTCTATTTGATTAAAAATTTATAAGCAATTTTGGGAAATTGTTTATGGGGAAAGGGTGGCCGACGAAGTCCTCGAATTCATGCAAGTGAATGGCATAGCTACCCGGCGCAGACACCGCGTTTTTCCTTTGAAACTTTTAGAGAATCATATATAAGCTTTTGAATAAGATAAGAGTTAGTTCCCAAACTTTTGCATTAGTTCTGGACTGCTGAGCCTGATCATTAGGCAATGCATGGTTTATTTTTGTGGTGGGAAACAGTCGTTGGTAGTTGAAAACAAGGAATGCATGGTTGCCACCCAGAAGTCGGAGTCCGCTAAACTTGGCTCATTTCATTTTGTAGTTGCGAAGACGTGTGTGTGGTTTGAAAGCATAGGAGGGTTCTGTCTTGTCCCCGGAGCTAGAATTGTGGGTTTGTTATAGAGGGACAGTAAACAACAGCTTTCACTTTGGATATCTAGTGCTCTGAATATGCCCTTTTCATTGGTAAAGCATGGAATGGGTTATCACATTTTCATTTAAGTGTCCCAGCCCTCCAAAATTTAGTTGTGTTTTTTCACCGCAAAAATGAGCTATGCATCGCCGAATGCTTATTCTCCAGCCAAAAGTAGTGCTAGCAGTTCGAACAAAATGCCAAAGTTTGAGAACTAACAGTTATCTCATTCAAAAGTTGTAAGTGATTTTCTGAAAATTTCAATAGGAAAATGGAGCCCATTTTTGCCTGTTTTCGGTAACTGGCGCCATTCAGCGCCATGTTTTTGAGAGCTCCGATCAGTGGCGTAGGCAGAGGGGGGGTTCAGGGGGTCAAAACCTCCCCCAAAACGCCAAAGCTTAAACCCCCCCCATTGGGCCTGCTCGCTACCCTGCTCACGCAGTAGGTCTTGCACGGGGCACGGAGCAAAGGGGGAGCGCGAACTATCTCCAACTTTTCTGCTTTCGAGAGGAATGTTTGTGGGGTAGAAAATGCTCAAATAAATGAAATAGTCAATATTCTTCATTCATGCTTATTTGATGGGGTGCGGAACTTGATCTCAGATATATAGAGAACGGATATTTCGAAACATTTGTGGGGTGAAGGATGGCAATTTCAAGGCAAAATATAACAAACTAGTATCCTCACTGAAATACATTAATTAAATCAAACTAAAGTTGATATAATAAAACACACACAAGGTGACAATATAAAACAATGTCAGTGATGTAAGGAATATTAAATGAATTGTAAAAACAATTGCACTGTGAGCAACAGGTGGCACTGCGCTCACGCACACCTTGTCTACTGGTCAGAATTATATGCTTTGGACTAGAAATTACCGCGAATAATAAAGTAACTGTGATAGTTATTTCAGAAAGCAATTTGATTATTTCGTTCATGTCAAGCGCCTACATTTTAAGATGCAACCGCCTGCGTTCACGGCAAAGAATATCCAGGATGTCCACGCTTGAACTTTAATATTGCGGTGAACATTCAAAAGCACTAGACCAAGCAGTCGCTCACTCGAAGTGGACGCTCTCAGGTATATGTTTTCAACTGTCGTTGTGGAGAGAACGAGCGCTCAGCTTCTGCCGTTGTTACGCGCAGAGTCGTTAAGATCTTGAGGAGACGATAGACGTTTGGAAATAGGACCTCCGTACAGTGGGCAACTGCCTGTAGCGCAGACCTGACGGGCGTTTCATGTTTCTCCCTCTTTCATTGGATGCTTAAAATTTCCCTATTTTTAGCGAAGTTTCCCCCACGTCATGAAATTTCCCTCCATCGAGACGCCCGTCTCTATGGCAGCTCACGGATGCGATGAAGTCCGTCTTGCTTTCTGCTTTGCATGTCGAGGTGGCATCCGATGCATTTTTAAATTAATCTTTTAGTTGCACGATACATCATGAACTCCGAAGAGGCTTCATATTCTCAATACGCATAGGCGCAAGGGTATTCAAGTTCGTTTCCACGTTCGGCGTGTGGTTTGTGTGTTTATGTGTGGTGTGTGATGTCATTTCCCTGGGTGATGGAATGACGAGTTCGGACTGATGACTTCTGATCGCCCCGAGGATATGCCGCTGTTGCCTTTGGACCACACTGCAAGGTAAAGGGGCCTAGCAAAAATAAAACTTCATTTCCTTCGGCATCTTGTTCTGTAGCATGAATCTGTTAAACCTTTAATAGATCACAAATTTTGGTTTTGTAATTGTTCAGAATTACACCCGCCCTGTATATGGACCCATGGCGTTTGTGCGAGGACGGTTGCTCTAATTTTTGAGCATCGAGATTTCTTCTTTTTTTTTGCTGCTTAATTTCTTGTGACAGTATAGCCTGCCGGTAACAACCAGGCGGCGCCAATAGAGTGAGAGACCAAGGTTATACCCTGCCTCGGTGTAACTTAGCAAAGGGTGAACGATAACCCCCCATTGCGTGCCAACGGCTTCGATTTCAGCTACGTATACGAGCGCAATGCACACATATTGGAGCATGATGCAGCGAAAAGCCTGATACCTCTTCACAGTAAAAACATACTCTGGTAATACGTAGGAACGTTCCGATTGGCCCGCCAGGCCGAAGCTTCCGCCGTATTTGCATGTTATGCGATCACGGCTTCCTGGCCTACCCAGTATTTCTTGCTTCAGTCGCTAGATAGTGCCAAACCAAACAGCATTGCAGGCAGCCTATAGACTAGTGTCCGAAATCCTAGCCCCCAGCGATAAAAATGTGAAATAATAATCTCAACCGCAGGCTCCTGTAAAGAGAGGGGCTGCGCATAAAACAAGGATTTTGCTCTTTGCAGCACTCTTGACATTAGTGTTGTTCTAGGAGCTTGGTGACTATGCCTTTCCGACATTCTTGCACTACATTCTGCGCAAAGATTTCTTGAAAAAAAAAACAAAAAAAAAAAAACAACGGAGTCTTGCAAAAAACGCAGTCCCCCCCCCCCCCCCCCTTTTTTTTACCGTATCATTGCATGAGCATGAACAAATATGGCGGTGCCCATGGAGCAGAGCAGACACTGGTCTATAGCTATCCTTTTGTTTTGTGTGGCCGGCTCGCGTCAGTAATGCAGTGGTACCTCAAAAGTGGAGGGAGTTGTGCACTTTGAGGAAGCTTTTAAATTTGGTGGGCCGCAACTACGACGACAGTAGAACAGTGAGCCACCACACCCGTATTCCTGTAAATGAAGCCTGCTCCGTTTCGAAAAATATAACAATGCAGCTTTCCCCGTTTTATCCTAACAGAGCCTCCCTAATCTTTGTGTGAGCATCCATACCGCTGAGCTCACCCTGCTTCGTCATGGAGGGGGGGGAGTATTTATTCTATTGGACCCTCCCCCCCCCCCACGAAATAAAATCCTGGCTACGCCACTGGCTCTGATGGCCGATGTACTAGGCCAACTGGTACAGGCCTCCGGCCTTTCTGGTACACCTCCATTTTCTGGGTCGAAATAAAGATTATTATTGTTATTATTTTCCCATTGAAAAGTTTACAAAATCACTTATAATAAATGTTGAACAGGATAACGCTTACCCCTAGGTAGTTCCGAAACTTTGGCGTTTGTTTCGGAGTGCTAGCCCTACATTTGGGCAGAGAATGAGCGTTCGGCAATGTGTAGTTTATTTGTGCGTTTAAAAAAACCCTGTAAATATTGTGGGGAGACACTCTGTACAGGCATTGAATTTTTGCAAAAATGGAGTTAGTGAGGATTCAATTGTTACTTTCCTTCTCAACTGCATTTTGTCGAGGAAAGAGGGTATATGCGTCCTCTATCCAAGCACTTGACAAAAGATTTTCTTTTGGCAGTTAAGTATCCTTTTATTTTCAGAGGGAAATATGTGGCTCCGTTAGCAGCACTTACTCCTCCTCTTGACTGAACTCTATAAACAAGGCTATGATTCGGTCTTAATCCAGCGCTCTGTACACTTCCTAAAAAGGCTTCTTTTATGTACGCTACAAATGACATTTGTGTCATTTGTAGCGTTTGTAAAAACAGACAACAAGAAAACACAGTGACATAGTATAGCCATCTCTGGTTGCAACTTGTCTCACTAACTACTTCAAAATTAATCACTACGCCCGCCGCCCCTCTTCATTTCTGGAGTCTTTTCTTTCCAAAATGTCTGCCTGGTGGAATGACCTCCGTGATCGCATCATCACGGAGTCAAACTCCTAAAGTTTTTGTACCCTTATTATTGTCATTTAGGTATTACCATAATATCCTGAGAGATACCCCACCTCCAAAAGATAACCCACCCCCTGATTTTGGCTTGATTTGCTATTCGTTTTTGAAAACACTTGAAAGATTACCCGCTTCTAGTAATTGCAGAGCCCCGGAAAATGGTGACCTTGGAGAAGGGGTGTTACTTAGCCACGACAGGAGATTAAGTGAATGTCGCTGACTGGGAAGGACAGTCGTCTTTGGTTCGTCGCCCCTCCCTGCAATTGCAAGTTTCACAGCTAGGTCACAAAATCTGAAACTAGCATTTCTTTAACGTTTTTTGATCGCACACCGAAAGTTAGCCCCCTCCTGTTTTTCAGCTGATTCGGTTTCAATTTTAGATAAGCTATCTCTTTGGATATTACAGTACATAATTTTTTAATGGCTGATTTGTGTTCTCACTTTGGTGATTCTGATTGATGTGACTCAGTCTCGATTGATTTGTCTCCTTGTTCTGGTGATCCTGACGTTGTTTTTTTCATTTCTTTCCTCTAAACGTTGTTGTTTGTCAATTCTGACGTAATGTCCTTGACCAAACGGACCTCTAAGCATTTCAAAGGGATCGGTGGCCAAGTCTGTTAGTTAACGCATTGCAACTCAGACCACGTGGAGCGAAGGCTCACACTGCAGAACCCAGGGATCCTGGGCTTAATCCGCAGCCCTGACCGATTCGATCTGGACGATCATTGTACCGGCGTGTAGTTGTGTGTCACTACTGCGTAATGCGCGTCCAAGGTTCCAGGAAAGCAGTGCTACCGCACTGGCTAAATTTTGCATTTACAATGGAGACACCGGTGCCCATATAGGAAGCGAGCAAGCCGGCCGTGTCGCGGCGGTCGCCTATTGTTCGCCGCGACCTAGCGGTAACCGCCGCAGGAGCGCCGGGGAGCAATGGCGACGAACAGCACGGCGGACAGTGTCCCCGTCGTGATTACGACGGAATTTAAGGCAGTTACGAATTCGGAAAGTTCCTTCGGTAGACGGTGCCGCCGGCGCAGAATCATCGGGAAGTAATAGCAACGAACAGCACAGAGGACAGTGGGCGATTACGAATCCGGAAAGCTGCTTCGGCAGCCGGCGCAGAATCATCGGGGGGAAGCAATGGCGATGAGCAGCACACAGGACAGTGTTACCGTGGTGATTACGACGGGGTTTAAGGTGGTTACGAATCCAGAAAGCTTCTTCCGTGGTGCCAATATGACGAAGGGAAAACTCCTTCATTAATCTGGCCGCGTGTACGACGTGAAGAAGGTCTGTTTCGACGGACAAGTGGATGTCATGGAGCGCCGTACTCCGCAAACAAAATTAAGCGTGCCCGCAAAAAATTTAGCTGGCGTTGAGTGGACTGCAGTAATTATATACATTTATTTCTGAATCAGCTTGAAAATAACTGGGCGATTTTTTTCGCGCCGTTCTGCGATTTCCACTACTATCTTCCTGAAGGCTGATGGAAACATCCAAGGGTAGGCTTGGGTGGGCGACAGCATTCCGCTTCTCGATTCCGGTGAAGTATTTGCTGCATACTTTAGAGTTTGCCGTCGGTGTCGATGCTGTTCCATCGTCGTTAGAATAGAAAAAAGTTAATTGTATTATTCGTCAGCAGCTTAGCAAAGCGCGAACTGGAAGGTAAGAAACGCCACTAACCTGTATGGACGCACAAGTCGCACCCAGAGCCGTTTATTGAGAGAGTTTGGCCATACATTGGTTTGAATAGGCGAGCATCTCGGGCCAACCACAGGCCGCGAAACAGCCCCTAGCGGTGGTCGCGTGCTCTAAATTTGTGCCACGACTATACTTCGTTTCACCTTATGTGCGAGCGAAGGCAAAGCTGGAAGCGCGAGCGCAGAAGCTCCGTGCGTTCAGGCTTTGCTCGAGCGCGCGAGCTGGGGAGAAATGCAAAAAGCGCTGGTCTTGCGCTTCTAGCTTTGGCTTCGCTCGCAGGTAAAGTGAAACGAAGTATAATTTGAGCCGTGCCGAGCGGAACTCCGCGTCTCAAGACGCTCGCGCACCCCACCCTTTGCACTGCTTTCTTTCAGCCAGTCTCAGGACGCTGTTCTAGCAGTGCAGACAAAGGCATGGGCACGAGCTCGTGGCTTTGGAAAGTGCCTCCTATGCACGAGGTCTCGTACAAACAATAGCGTTTCGCTGAGCTAGGCTCACGCGCCTGTGCCTTTGTCTTCACTGTCGACATTTGTGAGATGGAGTAGAGGTCTCCTGATTGGTCGACGCTGTGTCACAAATTTAGTTTACGCTCTAAGCGTGGGGGGAATATTCGGCGCTGGCGGCGGCCTTTGCTCCGCCTATTGTCCAAACTCTCTTAATATACGGCTCTGGTCGCACCCAGGTCGCGCAGTACTCCGCCTCATACGGCTTCGAAGGGACGATGTAGTACTTCGTGCCGTGCGCGATCGTGCACGTACTGTTGCAGCCGACCACGCAGCAATTGTTGCTGCTTTCTTGGTGCGGAATATCCATCTCAGATATGACAGCGCTAACCCACTACAACGCACAACCAACGCAGCGACTGGCCGAAGCTTCCCGATGCAACGGACCCGTTTGCCGCTAGGGGCGCCCTGGTCGGGGCTTGAATTTGATCCGCACGGTTCCTATGGGGCTGACTAGGTAACTTCCTGCTAACTAAATGAACACACAACACGATTTAGGTTTTGCAGCAAAGCTGTTTATGGCTAGGGTTCCGTAAATTTTTCGTGTACGTCAACAAAAACTCGGAGAGGGCTCGCACCGCCCTCTCCTTGTCGTCGTTCCAAGCGCTTGCATGCCTAGTTTCCTTTCCTTCCGCCGGGTGGCGGTCCCGTCACGCGTGTCTAGTTTCCTCTGGTTCCTTGGGGCGGCGATTGTCCTCGACGAGTGTGTGTGTGTACCTTTCGTCATGATGACCACCGATCAAGGCAATAAGTGTGTTTGTATCTTTGTTCAAAATTTTGTGTCGCGTATGTGTCGTGCGCTGAAAAGCGTTGCTGGTCATCCACCTTCAGAGAGTGGAATGGCTTATGATTTTGTAAATAATAAATATGTAGATAACCGATGACCGTTGTCTTCACGTGGATCCGCAGTGGGCAAGTCGGACGACGAGGGCGGAGCTACGACCGAGCTCCGCGACAAAGCTGCCGTGGGGCGTGAGCCTGCGGTGCGAATTGACAACGGCGGGGATGCCCTGTCACACAGCTCAGGCTCGCACTCGCAGCACTCCAAGCGCAGCCGCTCCTCGTACGACCGGCTTCAGTACCCGAGGCACGACCTCCACACCATGATGCTCCTTGGTGAGAGCGGCCCTTCTGTGCCATCCTCCTACGGCTCTCTGCTTTCTAGACGTGCTCTCTAGACCATGTTTTTATGAAAGCGCTAAAAGAAGGCGCCTGTGCAATTTCTGTCCCCATGAACTTTTGGTAAAACGAAAGGACGGACAATCCCGACCCTAGCGCCGCTTCTTGTGACGTTCGGGAAATATCTTACGACCAGTTTTCTGAGGGGTTAGCTAATTAGAGATCGGTTAGTGAGAGATTTGTAGGTGATTTTTTTAATGCTGCTGTAAGACGACCCGTCCCCTCTTACGTGTTGAGTATAACATGTAACTCGCCCAGCTTACCACTCTACTACAGTTGAGTATAAGATTTCGCTAAATTCTTAGCTTCATGATTTCTGTACAACTTTATCGTCCTAGGAACACACAACTCGGAAAGCCTGCCAAAATAGAGCGTCCGAAAGATTCTTGGGAGGCGAAAGGCAGCCTGTATTTGTAAACATGAAAAGGGTCTATGCACGTTTGCAGTTTCTGGTGCCACCCTGCCATGGCAGACTGTGCTCTATACACGTTTGCAAGTATGGCTTCTGGTGCCATCATCTTGCTGCTGGTCTGTGTAGGTCGTCTGATAGTCAAGCCTAGCTAAGGCATGTCCACAGCTCCCAGACTGGTGCCCCAATAATGTGTTTCCAGCCCATGGTGCCAGACGAGTTTTTGAAGCGTGGCTATAGCTTCCAACCTTATATAATAAATTCACATTTTTTAGGAGACATTTTTACTGAACAAAGGTAAAAAACGCAGGCGAGCTGGTGAATGACATCTGTAGTAACCCTGAGACGTAGGAAAATAAAAAAACGGACAGAACAACGAAGTCTTTAGAGACTTCGTTGTTCTGTTCGTTTTTGTTTATTTTCCTACGTCTCAGGGCTACTATGGATAACATTTTTACTGCATCATTATCTTCATAATATCGGTGCCTAAATATCTGTACAGTCGCCGACCGATGTTTCCCACTTCGCAGGGACCAAAAAAATGTCAGAATAATAGAGCAGTCCAAAAAATCAGCAGATTAAAAAACTTGCCTTTATTACGTTTAAGTAGGCTTAAAAAAGACGTAAATAGTGCCTTGCTTCAGATGACGCCTGCGCACCTTAATTTTTTCAGGTTACGCCTCCATTTGCGTTCGGCAACTTTCTAATAGCTTGATAACCGCTGCCTTCTTTTCTAGCGTCGTGGTCGAATACTTTTTGCACTTCTTAGTGACACATCGCGGCGGTGGAAGAACAGATGGGGCAATGACATTCAAGCCGGCATAGTCCGAAAACAAAATTCACCGAGACGAGATCAAGATGAGAGGCGCAAGTCCACGACTGCAATCGCAAATGAACAAAGCAAAATGGTAACAACAATGATGATGATAGTGACTCGCAGCTAGAGAAAAAAAAAGCCGTGCAGCGTCACCTAGCGGTAGTACTTAGCAGTACTCAAGTGGCACTGCCAAACTAGGCCAATCCATGTGCAGCCAACATAGAATCCAAAATGGCCGCTTCTCGGTAGTGTTTCCCACTGATCGCTTGCGACGATTTTGTCCGAAAAATCTAACTTCCAGACTTCAAGCTGTTCAAAACATTGGTCGTGAATATGCGCTGTTTTTATCGGGTAGGTCACGGTTCCCCCTTTTAGGTTAGAAATATTGAACAAGTTCGAATTATCGGCTTCCGAAAAATCGGTTGGCGACTGTACAACAATAGTTTATGCCGCAACTTCGCTTGACTAGTTTATCTGTATTCTTACCGTATAAGTGTTTACTTTAGAGGGGGTCTGCTTTAGTCTCCTGTTTATCTGTGCATTTGTCCAGACCAGAAAGGGTTCTCAACCTCTTTCGTCGGGCGAAAACCTTGAGTTAGCCTTAAAATGCAGTCGGGGTAACATTTTTTCTCGAAGGAGCCAAGTCTCTTACTGATATGTCAGTTGGCTGCCACTCTGAGGCCTTCAGGAGGTTCCTGTGAAGTTTTTTGTACCATGCAGCTTCGACTATTTTCACGCTTTATTTGGAGTCCCTACCTAGAGGGGGGGTCCAAGCAGAAAAACTTCAAAGGAACTATGCTATACATCATTTTTCAACACAGAATGTGTTTGAGGGCTGGGATACCCGAGGAAAGCGTGACGGAACTACACTAAAAACCATCACAAAATGTGCGACACGAATTTCAGCGGAAACAAAAGAATGAAAAATTAAGAAGAAACGAAGAAGTCACGATCGCTCCACAGCGCGAATGAAATCCAGGAAACCCTAAATTCTGGGCCCAGTGCCTTGCCCCTCTGCCAAGGGCGAGAGGAAGTGAGACAATAGTCACTTTGCTACGCCAAGGATGGGAAACATGTGGGTAACTGCATGACTATATCCCAGTCTTGAAACCGCACGCTTAAAACCCGACCTACATAATTGCCTTCTGCCAGCAGGAAAAAAAACCCTTCCCAGTGTCCTCCCCACTTCTCTCGCACTCTTCTTTCCTCCTTTCCAAAAAAGACCGGGTCTTTGATCTACTCCCTGTAGAAAGGAGGAACGCTTCCAATTCTTTCTCAAATTGAGAGGAGAAATCGAGGGGAAGTTTCCTCCCTCCTGGCTGCTTGTCGGCTTTTGAGATTGCTGAGAAGCCCTCCCCTAGGGCTGTATGCATTGAGGGATCTTAAGTGCTACAGGGACCTCCCCGGTTCCTGGTAACCCGGTACATGTACCTCACCTCACGTTTCCACTCTGCTTGCGCCCAGGTCGCGGCGAGTTTGGGGACGTGTTCCTGGCAAAGGCCCGAGGCATCAGAGAGGGCGACCAGGAGACGGTGGTGATGGTGAAGGCACTGCACTCGCGGGAGGAGTGGGCCCACGCTGACTTCAAGCGGGAGATGGACATGTTCCACAAGCTCAACCACGAGGGCATCACCCGCGTGCTCGGAGTGTCGCGCGACGTCGAGCCCTTCCTCGTCATTATGGAGTACACGGACTGGGTGAGGGCAACGCGGACACGTCCTTGTTTCCTTCTTGCGTGCGGAACGAGAGGCATTGCATTTGCAATTGGCCTTGCGGAGGGCTTTTGCCATTCTGTAATTCTTGCTGTGCACACTGCAATGGCATCACTTATTTTAAAATTCTGGGAAAAAGGAAGGATAGTTGGCATATTGGGTCCCCTAGGAAGTGAAAGTGTCTGGACGAATCTTGTAATTTTTCTGGAGTGTCCTGTACAGCGCTGTCAAAGCTGCTGGGGTGAGCACGGGGTTTGATCTCGCAGATCATTTGCACGCATTCTTGTGCAAACGAATCCATAGATAAAGCCACGCTCTTGCACCGGTAGCCTTGACAGCATTGCACACTAACCATGAAACGGAGTATAGATGATATTGTTTTGGTTTTGGCTGGCTTCTTTGGATGTATTTTTTAACAAAAAACTGTCAATAAATTTTTTTCTTGCAGCTTGATGGTTAGTGTAGATGTGGCAGGTGGACACTCTTATACCCCTGTCAGATGGGCATTTTAAAGGCCTTTAGAACAAGCTCCTTTATAAAATTGGCAAAGCAGTGCACGCCGTACATAGGGCACGTGCGCACTCAGCATCGTGAGCTGACTGGCTGATTTTATAACTGAGCTTAGTGAAAAGGAGCTTTAGAACGCCGTCTGACAGGGGTATTAGTGTTGAACAATACGCTGAAGACCCCAAATTGAAGCAAATTAAAAAGGTCTATCCACCTTCATATTTAAGCCTTTTGTGTTGTTTTTCTCAGATACCGTGTGTCGTCTCTCTTATATTACCTTAGAAGCTTTTGACTGCCGCTTTTAAGAAATTTAAATAAGTGTGCCAATCAATGTACTAAGACCATCTAGGCTGTTGATACAGAAATCGAAACAACGAAATGAATGATAGAGAAAATTGTAAGTTCATCTGGGCAGCTTACAGTTTAATTAGCTATATAGACGTACCTACCAAGATATCCAGAGCAACTTACTATAACTCAATGATACTACTCTATGATACAATACCCAAATAATCTGTAGGTCTGGGTCATTCGAGTATTAAAATCAGGAAATCAAAGCGAATAAGCCGGGAGAGCTCAACTTCGTTCCGACTTGTGACCGCAAGCGAGTTCAACGAAGCAAACGCTCCTTTCCAGGGCGACCTTAAACAGTTCCTGCTGGCAACGCAGAAGGAAAGCCAGCGTAAAGGTCCCAAGCCCCCGCCGCTCGCCCAGGCCCAATCCATCGGCGTCTGCCACCAGGTGGCACTGGCCATGGAGCACCTGGCCAATCACCGCTTCACACACCGCGACCTGGCGGCTCGCAACTGTCTGGTCACCTCCCGCCTCGACGTCAAGGTCAGCTGCCCCGCCCTGTCGCGGGACAGCTACGCCAATGAGTACGCCGTCCACCGGAACCGGTCGGTGCCGATCCGCTGGACGCCCGCAGAAGCGCTCTTCGAAGACGAGTGGTCCACAAAGAGCGACGTGTACTCCTTTGCGGTGCTCGCCTGGGAGGTGTTCTCGCAGGGGGCGCTGCCGCAGGGTGACAAGGACGACGCAGCGGTTTTGAAGATGCTCCGCGGCGCCGAGCTGCGCTGGGGCGCCCCAGAGAACGTTCCGGTGGCATTTGTGGAGCTGCTCAACCGCTGCTGGCAGCGGTCGCCGCGGGACAGGCCGGCGTTTGGGGAGGTGGCGCTGCGCATCGGGGAAATCTTTGTGGACAGCAACGTCTGATGCTCTGCAGCTACGGCGATCTGCCAAAATTGCTGGATAGATGTTGCAGTGACAATGCTGCGACGCTGCAGCAGTGGCGTCGAGAGACTGATGTCATATGGAACCAATGCTGCGGAAATGACGTTGTGGGAGTGATGTTGGGGCCGACTCTGTGCGGCGCTCCGGAGTTTGCGGTTCTCTGTGCGCCGTGTTGGTTGGTGCACATGTCACGTCAGTCCAGCAGGGACGTTTGTCCTTGCAGTGTAGTTGCAAACGTTGCAACAATGTGCTTCGTTCGTTGCTGCAAATGGCAGGTTATAATTTCGGCACGTCTCTGGAAATTTCCGATAAAATGTATTCGGAGATCTCTGGGTTCTGCGGAGTGGCACTTCAATTATACGGATGAAAATACCATCATTGTCCCGTCCGTATGGCTTTGGTTTGATGGTGAACACCGAAGTGAATACATTTTGTTTTTGTGTTCAGGGAGTGCATACGTTGCAGCTTAACAACATTCCGACTGGGATTACTCATTGGTGTCGTTGTAAACCGTCTGGTAAAGTAATGTTGAAGCTACGGACGACAGAACCATGTGTTTGTGGCACAACTACAGACTCCTGCTTGAAGTATAGGGAACTTTGTGCATCCTCTGTGAAAACACGTAGTTGCACTGGGCAGTGTTTCAGGCAAGTTCTTGCTCTAAACGCTGTTGTACACCGCACACCATGTTTCACGGGTGTTTTTTTCTGGTCGGTCGGGTGGTAACATTGGAAGTGCCACAGCACTACCTATGTGGCATCGCTGCCATTTTAATGCTGTTTATACACTGCAGACATTGTGGTCTCTTTGCAGATTCAGACACGCTAATTTTGATAAGACATTCCCACGTCTTGAATTTTTTCAACGGCTTTGTTGGGAATGGCCGTTGACACCTTCCTTTCATTGTGACACGTTTAATGTCTTGCCAACCGAGCAGAATCATCGCCACTTTTCAGAGGAAAAGTGGCGATGAAACTGTCCAATTGTGAATCGATGCTTTTATCATTAGTGGAGTTTTACGGCAAAGAGATCATATTGAGTCATAATACACAACAAAGAAGCTTCTGCTGCCATTTTTACGTCACTTTTCGACTTTTTACTCACTTTTACAGACCATTTTTTATCTGCTTGTTGGCAGTGCAAAAATCTAGCGAGTTGTAATCTGTTTGTAAGTGGAAAGATTCGAAGTGGGTGATGATGCCTTTTATGTAGGTCGTAACTGGGGATGACTTTTTTGTTCTCTACGCACTTCGAATTTCTGTTGCAACAAAAGGACTAGTAGAAGATATACCATCCATTTTTCCTGTACGTTACAAGACACTGCAGGGTTCATATAGCTTTGATGTGCCAAAGCGCAAGTGCAGGTTAGCTTATGAAAGGTAGTATGGTTCGTGTCGACATTATTTTTTGTGCTTTTTTTATGGCTGGTTCTAACAGCTTTGATTGGTGTTACAGGAGGATGATTACTGACAATTACATTTGTCTTTGTTTGACTGCCAAACAGTCCTTTTGAAATTAGGGGTGGCTATGGAGTGAGCAACTATGCAATCCTTGGCAGCATTTCTACTGCACGTTACATGCTGCGAGGCTTGTTTATTACTGGTGAGTTTGTGCATATTTAACTTGCAGATATCTAGAAACTCTCAAAAGAGCCTTTAGAGGGGTTAACAATCTTTCATCAACACAGAATGTTTCCGATGTTCTCTGAAAACTTAACATCCGTAGTAACTTTGCGGTATTTCATGTTCTCATTGTACTGACCACTCTGCATGGATGCGAAGCGATAAAAAAACATGTCTCCTAAACAGCCTAGCTTATCCGCTGAAGTAATCCTGAGTCATTCGTGGATTTTAGAGTAGTACGCTTGTGTAAGAGGGGTGAAAAATATCTTCCTCAAAAAGCAAGTCCAAGCTCGCGCGATCCATGGGTTCAGATTTAAACGTCGAAACAGTGGCTATTAGAGAACCACGCTGAATGTCTTACGTTCTGTCGCCGCTGATGATAACATTCCCGTCACTTCGTCTATGGAGCCGCTCGAAATTTCGGCACTGCAATCTAGAGGCTATCTCGCGTCCATTCTCTGCTTGGCTCACGAGGCCACGAAGCTGCATTTGGTGCCCACTCGATGGCCTCGCCAGGAAAGTCTCGAGTGTTGAGGATGCAGTGGGGGGGACGAGGTACCAGCTCATTCAGACACTAATGTAATTTATTCCATCCACTCATCTTCCACCAGCCGCTCGATGCGCCTTACGACGACGGAAGATCGCCCTTCTGTACAGAACTCGCTCCCAGTGTCCTCGCCTTCACACTCTGTCCGACAGGGCTAGTCACGGTTTTCACGTTTTCGTATACCCTCTGGTGACTTTGAGGGAGTTCCGCGAGCCGGACTTCCCTAGGTTTGTTTTCCGGCGTCTTGTTTTTTCGATAATAGTATAGGTTGCGATTGTATCTGCTTTTGGCTTTCAAGCTGAAAATCTCCATGCAACGAATCTTGTTGTTGCTTGTTTTAGTCACAGGGTGAGAGGAGCAGGGCGTCTTTTACGAATGCCTGGCCTCTAGCTAGCATGTGCTCGTTGCTTTCTGCCGTGTTTCAAAGACGCCAAAGCGTTGTCCAAGGTAGGAACCTCGAGCTGGAGGCGGGGCAACTGAAACTCCTTCCTGTCTTTCTCGTCTGGTCAGTGACTATCGTAGTATGGGGAGTTCCCAAGAAAAGAGAACCGTGTCTTTTGGCCCGGGTAAATAAACTATGCATCGTAGGAAGCTCAAGCTCCATGAGAATGTGACGCTAGCAGTTAGGATAGAATGCGAGAGTTGAGAACATGACGTTACCTGGATCGAATATGATTGAGGAAAAACTAAATTTATCTATGAGCAGCTAGACGTCCACCTAAGCCTAATATTGTCAAAACATGAAAGTTTATGTTGGACGCCTGCATTGTCTATTTTAGTGAGAAAAAAACTTGTCAGCAAGATAGCAAACAATATCCTCTTTCTTGCTAGTAAGTGGTTTTCACGAATATAAATCTCACTAGAGTCCACAATGCCAGTTCTTGCTTTGACGATGTTAGGCTTAGGTGGGTGTCTGCTCATAGAAAAATTTAGTTTTTCCTCAATTATCTTTTGATCCAGGTAACGTCATGTTCTTAAACTTTTGCGTTCTCTCCGAACCACTAGTGTCACAATCTCAGTGAGTTGGAGCTTTCTGCGGTGCATAGTTTGTTTACCTGGGCCGAAAAACATAGTTCCCTTTTTTTGGGGACTCCCTGTATTATATATCTCTGAATCGGTTGCAGGTGTTGTGACAACCACATCACTCAATATTTTCACAAGCCTGAAATGTGGGTCATTTAATATTTCGGTTCGAGCACGGTGAAAGAAGTTTTCAAAACTTGTAGGTGAACATTTTTTTTTCTCTTGGCAACACAAATGTCTATTTATTTTCAGCTACTCGTTGGGTCAAGTTTATATCGAAAAAAAAAAAAGCTTTTGTGTGTATTGTATAAATCCTTAAAACTGCTGCTTATATTATGTCAAAGTATGCATGCCACAAAAACCATGCAGATTTTTTTTATCTTGCAATGATCTTTACAATGCCAGTATTTAATGCTGCTTCAAAATGCGAGGTGTGAAAATATTGGCGCTTTCACAGTTGCCGGTTTCCTCCGCATTTTGGAGCAGGCACGCATATTCAAATGCTTTCTCTTATTGACATATGTTTGTTAGGCATTCATATAATATGCATGAGCATCTCAGTGTGTGTGCATGTATATGCCTGTAGTCTGATGTGTAGAATGTATGCTTTTTATACTGTATATAAAGCTTGAATCATGCATTTTGACAATAAAAAAAGAAGTAATTATGGAAATCCTGCATAACTGAAGCCATGGCTCTTCAAACTGGATGCTAATTTTAAAGACCCAGACGATCGAATCTCTTGGTGCAAAGACTGCTGCATAAAATCTCAGCTTGGAGAAAATGGCGAATTGTCTTTCTTTTATTGACCTTTGAAAATACCATGAAATAATTTTTCCAGAGAAATAATATGTAAAGACAGGTGAGCTCGTGAAACTTCAGTAACATAACTCAAAACTTAAAAAGAATATATATATATATATATATATTTTTTTTTTTGGGGGGGGGGAGGGGGGGGGGGGGGGCTGTTGGGTTTTTACGATGTTGATATTTTTACTTTGGGTAACAGGTGTGATTGCTGCTCTAAACTGCGCCAATGGGCTTACCTTGCGACATCCCACTATATTTTATAAATATAAATATGTGAGGAATTTGCGCCAAAACTTCATTTCACTTTACCAATATGGAAACATACTTAGGGCGTCGCTGCACTACCGGATAGTTACGGTAAGCTTGTGCAAATTTTCGGAACTTTCGGTTGTCGTTAATAATGTATGGTTTGATTTGATCCTGGTATCAGCACGACACAGAACTGGGAAGCTTCGCGATATTCCTCATTATTGGCTGTCTGTGCGCTTCTCATCGCTCATTGCTGCGCCGTAGAAAAGCTACGCCCGCGGAATAGCTAAGTTGCCCGTTTGAGTCTGTCGCTTCAGGGCGAAAGGGTGCTCAACTATGTGTCGAGTATTAAGGAAAAGAAAAATAGTAAAATATTTGAACTTTGTGGCTGCTGATGTCCTAACACCTACTTTGCAGTAAAATTCGCAGAATAACACTACGCTTAGTTTATATTTGTTGTTTTTATTGTTTGAGATTTAAGGAATGATACTTCAAACTTTGATATCGGAAAAGGATTGTTGAAGTACGTTAGTTAGGCGTAGCTAAACTGTAATATTGACCTTTTTTTAATATTTTTGTATGGATACGTGGTACTTCTAAATAGGCCCCCAACCTCTTCGTGGACGCAGTAAATAAAGTTTAAATTAAAACTAAAACAGTGGCATCGCAGCCCTCGCTCCAACGCGGCTGACCATAACAAGTTTTACCCGCGAAATTAATTTCTGCAATTTTCTGAACCACACACAGGAATATTTTTCGGGGGGGAGGGGGAGTCAAAATGCATGTGTATATTAGAGTTGGCTGGATTTGGGGGAGGGGGGGGGGGGCAGGGGGGGCGAAGCCCTATAAGCTTCTCCCACGAGAACTCGGGGGCGGATCCAGAACTTCGTTTTGGGGGGTGCGGGAAAATTTGTAAGGATACTATTTTCCCATTCTTTCGTGTGCACCGGGGGTCCACCCATGTCAAATTGCCCTCCGAGAAGGGGGGGAAGGGGGGGGGGGGGGGGGGGGGGCCTGCGAGAGCTCGAGGCCTCTGCTTTGAAGGTTCCTCCGCAGAACGAGCACTCTCGCTAGAAATGCACGTCTCAAAGCCACGAGCGCGGGCTAGCTCGGGCTTCTTTGGCTTCGGGTGAGCAGAGATGTATAGGGGGTATAAGGAGTATTCACTGGGCGCCATATTTGTGGGTGATGTCTAGAGCGCATGCTCTGACAAAGCTATGGCTCTGAACGAGCCCACATTAATAGACTGCTAAGACCGGCAATCTTGAGGGTGCGGAATGCACGTTACAAAAGAACTGTGGAAGCTCGCCATCAGCACGCGCTCAGCAGTCGTGCACACGGCTATGGCCGCCAGTGAATACTTCCTATTCACTGGACGCAATATTTGAGGGCGTCATCTAAAGGGGCCATGAAATGAATTTTGGGCTGGGATAAATGATTTTAAATTGGGACTTTACTAATCGCATATCGTTTAGTTGGCCAAAAGGAAGAGCTAACTGACTGAAATTATTATTATTATTATACTTTATCTCACCATAAAGGCTGAACTCCATGGAACGAAGGCTGAACTCCATGGGACGAATTATGTGACGAATAACTGGCGAACGCCCCTCGACGGCACGCTCGCTTTGCGCGCGACGTAGCAGTCACTGTGTTGATTCCACGCGCAGAGCAAAAGCCGCCGGGCGGCGTTCGCCAGTTATTCGTCACATAATTCGTCCCATGGAGTTCAGCCTCGAATAACTGGCGAACGCCGCCCGACGGCACGCTCGTTTTGCGCGCGACGTAGCAGCCACTGTGTTGATTCCACGCGCAGAGCAAAAGCCGCCGGCCAAAATTCGTCGGTTATTCGCAGCATATTCGTCCCATGGAGTTCAGCCTTTAACGTGGTCTAACCAAAACAGGCTACAAGCGCGTGCTTCTTGCGCTCGTTCGCACCTCGTCTGCACGAGCGCTCGTGCGGAGGAAGCAGCAAAAAGAAGTTAATACGTTTGGGGCCCCTTATGCTCGGTCCCCAGCGCGAGCTCTTTGCAGCTATAAGGAGTATTCACTGGGCGCCATATTTGTGGGTGATCCCTAGAGCGCATGCTCAGAACGAGCCCCCATTAATAGGCTGCTAAGACCGGCCGTTTTGACGGTGTGGAATGCACGTTGCAAAAGAACCCTGTAAGCTAGTGATCAGCACGCGCTCAGCAGTCGCGCACACAGCTATGGCCGCCAGTGAATACTTCCTATAGGGAGTATTCACTGGCGGCCATAGCTGTGTGCTCGGCTGCGGAGCGCGTGCTGAACGCGAGCTTCCACAGTTCTTTCGCCACGTACATTCCGCACCACCAAGATTGCCGGTCTTGGCAGCCTATTAATGCGAGCTCGTTCTGAGCATGCGCTCTAAACAGTGACCTCAAATATGGCGGCCAGTGAATACCTCCTATACTTCGTCTCACCTTAGTATGAACTATTGTTAGCCGCGCGTGCTAAAAGCGCGAGCTAGTCGCTTTGAATGAAGCCGCGGCGGCTGCACGAGCGCTCGTGCAGCAAGTGCTCTAGTCAAGGCAGTCAAGGCTGACCGCTCGCGCTAGCACAGCCTTCGCGGTTAGTCCATGCTAGGGTGAGATGAAGCATAGATGCGTCGCCTACAGCGCGAGCTTTTTGCCTCTGATAGCACTCCGGCGCACGCACAGTTAAATCCTGGCGGAAGAAAACGAGCGCGCGCTAGAAACCGAGCTTCTTCTAAATTTTTAACCTCTCGCCGACTATAATTAGAGTATACCATAACGAAGCCGTATTGAAGGCCCTTTTTACTTTGTTTTTGTTTCAGATGGGATACTGCTTCCGACAAAACTCTACAAAGACACAAACGCTACGCAGGTCAGAAGATTCTTTGTTCTCAAATGAGCTGTAAACTGGAGGATTTACAAGAATACCAAAATTAAAGTGAAGCTGAACGTTCACTCTCGGATAGTCCTAAAGGTTTATAATTTTCATCTCGATGCCCCGAAAACACAGGGCGCTCGGACGTGCACTCCAATCACCAATCGTTGGTTTCCATTTAATCAGCTCGGCCAATGAGAAAATAGTTTGGGTTCATGCTTGCCCAATGACAGTGGCCTCAATGGAATCACTTCTGCCACTGAGACGTGCCCACTGGAACATGTTACAGATCTATCGATCCGCAATCAATGCTTCTAAATTTTACCTTACAGTTTTCCAGTGTTGAAAAGATGCTAAAGACCAGCGGTCTATAGCATCTTTTGCTATAGCTTTTGCTTTACCAGCGGTCTATAGCATCTTTGCTGTGCTAAAACACAAAAACAAGAGCTAACTCTGGCCACCTGGACATACTGCCGTGATTGTGGGTATGAGGTTCACCTGCCATGTTGTACAATTTTAGGTAGGCACAATAATCAACTAACTAGGGAAATTCTTGAAGCTGAACACCTCGTCAGAAATTATAAAAACTGTGTGAGTACACCTTTTTTTGAACTTGGCAGAAAAGGAAAAAAAAAAAAAAATTATTGGCGTCTCGGAGATAGGTGCGCGTGATTCGGGAAATTCGGTAGTTCCAGAAGAAGACAAAGCATATAAAAATGAGTGGTGAGTCCACGCGGTTCGTCTGATTTTTTCTTTCTGTTTCGTGTGTAAGGAGTGAGTGTACGGTGTGAGTGTACTTTTGCAGTATAGTGCGCTGTAGTGTGTGTTAAGGCCACGGTCCCACTGAATGTGGCAGTTTAGGTACTTTTTGGCAGGTCATTACTCATCTTCTTTTGAATACTGTTTTGTGGGATTGATGTCGTTCGAAAGGCAAAGCAATCCTCTTTCATTTGATATTATGTATGTACTGGTTTATACTGCTCATGCGCATTTGTTGCTTTGCGAATATGATGGCGCGGACCCTCACTTGCTCCGCTGGTTCATGTTTCATGAAGAATCTATTAAAGATAACACGGTTCCAATAGAGCTGTTTTGTTAAGATGATGTTGGAGCAGAATGTAACGATATACTTTTTTTTGCATTTGCACTACTTTGTTTTGTTCGTCTCTCCAAATATTGCCCTAAAATTGTAATTTTTCAGCACAAATATGTTTTTAATGACATGCTCTAGGGCAATGAAATTAGCTACAGAAGTAGTGCTTATAATTGGTAATATGCAGAAAAAAAAATCATGTTGTGTACATTTGTTTTTGTTTAGATATTATATATCAAACGTAGCACTTTTTTCTGCTTCGAGTCACGGTGCTTCAAATGCCGCTGAGGAAATAATTAAACTATGATAAAATCGTTTATAATATTTAGAACTACAATGGTTGCCCAAAAAGTGGACGATGGCTTTTTTTCATTTTCAAAGTCCTAACGCTCCAGGAGTCCTTCAAACTTACCTGTTTTTGACGCATATCTTTTACGGACATCAAACAGATTTATTGGCATCTAATAACATTTATTGTATGAAATAGATATACATTGCGATGTATTAGATTTTCACAATGATCTTGCTTTGGTTTCTTGATAGTTGTAGAGCTTAGTTAATTTTAAAAACAATTAAAAACTGTTTGGGTGTTTTGTTGCGCTACCTGCCGGATGGCAGACAAAACTGATGATTTCTAATGTTCAAGAAATTTTCGACTGCGGCGTTGGCGTCTGTATCATCATCAATGTATGTGTCTTTTTACCTTCACATTTAGAAAATATGTTGGAAGATTTACTATCGACAAATGAATGATTTCAGTACTGGGTCAGGTTAATAAATCTAAGATGAATAATTACACAAGCGTAGTGTGATATAATGTGTTCATTACTCCAAATGATTGAAATCTATTAGCAATAAAGACGAAAAGGAAAACAAATACACCCGAGTTCACTTCGTGCCTAAAGTCACTAAATGAGCTGCGCTTAGAGCATCGGCACTCCGTTCCCCTAGAGCTTATTTAGTGACACTACGTTCCCCAATATTGTTGTGGGCGCCGCCATTTTGGGTCTTGTGCAGAGCAAACGCAACTGCCGATCGTCATGATTCAAAAGTGCGACTTCCTCAGCATTAGATACGGTGTCAGTAAGCTGATGCAACATTGATTTGCTTTGTCGCGGACTGTTTAAACATTTGTGGAGGACGGAAAAGCGTTTTCTGTGATTTTAGATAAAGCTTCAGATAACTGGCAACCATGTTTTTAAGCCACAATATGCCCAAGTGTCGTTACTCTGAAGCGTAGCTTATTTAATGACACTATTCATGCCCTTGTTCATGAAGCTTGTACCCCGTGGGTTCCACGAGCCACTACATTTTGACGCCTACCTCTTCCTCATTGTCCCCGCTAGTGCCACTAAATTAGCTACGCTTCAGAGTAGCGACACTTGACCATATTGTGGCTTAAAATCATGGTTGCCAGTTATCTGAAGCTTTATCTGAAATCACAGGAAACGCTTTTTCGTCCTCCACAAATGTTTAAACAGTACGCGACAAAGCAAAGCAATATTACATGAGCCTCCTAACACCGAATCTAATGCTGAGGAAGTCGCACTTTTGAATAATTACGATTGGCAGTTGCGTCTGCTCTGCACAAGCACCAAAATGGCGGCGCCCACAGCAATGTAGGGGAACAGAGTGCCGATACTATAAGCGCAGCTCATTGAGCGGCTCTAGTTTCCACGAACCGCCTTTCCCCTGATTGAAACTAAAACTAAATGTGTATAATACACTATTATTATAGCTTATTTAGTTACAACCAACTACACATGATGAGAGGAGGAAGCGGCCGAGTAGGAGAAACGCGGGTTTTATGTGTGACCGTTCTAACCATCTCAGAAGAGAAAATGCCAGCTTGCGCTAGTTTCAAAAAGACGATCCAAAGAAAAGAGGTGGCACGCTGTGTTCTTTGTGATTGTGCGCCTAATTCATATACAGGAACATTTGAAGATTGATGATGGACGTCGATCGTCTTGAGGTAATGTAACGTATTAACATTTTATAAATAATTAACATAATGAAGGACTGAACGACTCAATTTTTTAATTAATGTATTGTAATATGGCGGTAGCCTATTGCAATTATTGTTGATGAAGAGCAATATGAGGTGACGAGGTAATGATTAATTGATGAGGCTCTATAAGGACGACGACATTAATGGGTATCGAACCACAACGTACAGTTCCTGACTTGTTTCAAATATCGTGTACCCAAAGACTTTTCTTCACCCGCAACAGAATATGGTAGAAACAATGAGGATGCTGCTTTACAACTGTACGTGGAACATGAAAACTGCACTGCGCGAAAGTGCAGCTTATTCATTAATATCAAGGACAGATTTCTAGCAGCATCCTCTGATGGACTGCTTGGAACAAATGGCCTCGTTCCAAAAGATTCTTATAGCCTACCGAAACCGCAAAAGAGTATGAGGCGAAAAATAAAAAAAAGAGCCGTGTGTGAAAGGTCCAAATCACCACCATAGCTTCTGCCACAAAATACAAGGGCAGTTACACAATACACAAAAATATTTTTTTTTAAAATTTCGTTATATTTACACTGAAGGGCATTGATATTCAACGTATTCAGAGGGATGACACCATCTGGCCAAACAACATAGAGCCTTTTCTACTCAGGTTTTACATGAAAGGCCGGACTTCCGCTGAAATTCCTCACGTAGACGAGTTGTCCGATCGAATAAACTGCCATTACTCCCTATCTGGGAATCTCTCGATCTTCGTTCGTATGCCATAATGTCATGAGGACGAGGGGCTCTTCGTCCGCCGAACATTGCTTCGGCGGGTGTTTTTCTCGTGGAAGATGAGACCGTCACGTGCTGCCGGAACAAGAACCTGGCGATTCTTCACTGAACTGCTTCTTCCGTAAGCTTCAAGAGGGCTTTCTTCATTTCACACACCATCTGTTCTGCTTCCCCACTAGTTGCAGGATGGTATGGTGCACTAATGTGGTGCCTGATGCCGTTTTTATTTTTCCCAAAAACTTGTTTATTTTATTTGAAAGAAGATTCGGCACGTTATCAGAGAAAAGTAATTTCGATACGCCAAAAGTAGCGAAAAGAGAGCATAGAACGACAATGACGCGTTTGCACGTCGTGGCATGCATCGTGTAAACTTCCAATCACTTACAGTATGCATCGACCATGACTCCGCAGATGCGAATACGTTTCGCCACCCACCGACTGAATAGTGGATCGTTTTCAGTTACTGTTCATGATGGCGCTGGATTCGAGGAAGACTTCGAGTCTTTCCGCCAAGTTAGCCCAGGTGCCAACACTTTTGTCGAAAGCGGTAAGTGCTCGAAACGTCAACAACGTCGGTAGCGACGTGCTGTGCTCTACACTTGACGCTTACCATTCGCTAAGACGAAACTTGCTTGTTCGTCTGCCACGAGTCATCCGATATCAGGTCATCACCGCAACTCCATTTCCCGACAACACAGGTCTTCATTGTCCGCATGTCCATAGTTAGCAATCATGTGAACTTATAAATTCCCGAACACTCATCACTTGCCGTCACTAAACGCCGCTCAATCATAGCGTCTTCGCTGCTAATAAACGTCTTCCTATTTATACTGATGCTTTTCATCATATTCCTCCCAAGCTGTACTTACAACATAATATGTGTCGGTACTTCCGAAAATATTGCAACGGCGTTTGTTTTCTGGGAACTATAATGTAACAACCTTTACAACATCTTCCGGATCCCGTGAAACACAATATTTTGTGACGTCACTTTTCAGTCGTCATTATAATGGCGAGGTAAATACCGTAAATCGCGAAGCAGTTTACTAGACGTCCGCTTCCACTGGTGTGTTGGAAGATTGAGTCTACTGAGCGTGCATTCCTGCAGAAGAATTTTTTATTGACAGAATATTGACACGTCAATCAACAATTGATTCCTTCTTGGTGAGATTTATTGCGAAAGCCCGTGCATTCTCGCATACACGAGTTTGCTGGGCCACGCTATTGAGCCAGCTGAGCACAGCTGGCAGTGGCGCGAGCAAGGCCACGATGGGAACGTGATGGTGCTCGAGCCATCCCACCGTGAACCAATATTTCGGCCACCCCACACACTCCACTAGAGTTCTACACCCCACCAGAGCCGTATATTAGGAGAGTTTGAACAATAGGCGGAGCAAAGGCCGCTGCCAGCGCCGAATATTCCCCCACGCTTAGAGCGTAAACTAAATTTGTGACACAGCATCGACCAATCAGGAGACCTCTACTCCATCTCACAAATGTCTGCAGTGAAGACAAAGGCACAGGCGCGTGAGCCTAGCTCAGCGAAACGCTTTTGTTTGTACGAGACCTCGTGCATAGGAGGCACTTTCCAAAGCCACGCGCTCGTGCCCATGCCTTTGTCTGCACTGCTATAGAACAGCGTCCTGAGACTGGCTGAAAGAAAGCAGTGCAAAGGGTGGGGTGCGCGAGCGTCTTGAGACGCGGAGTTCCGCTCGGCACGGCTCGGCAGGAGATCGAACTATAGGGGGCGCTTTATCGAGCTTCTTGTCCCCACAGTCCGGTGTTTACCAACACAGCATAACAAAGAAATTGAACCTGGCCGAGCACGGTCTGGGCACGAGCGCTTCGCTCTGACCAGTGATTTGGTCGCACGAGGAGTGGCCTTCGAATCGTCATCTTCGATTTCTCGGATCAAAAACAAACAAGAAAATACGGTTTGTTGTCCCCACAGCTGAAGCGCACCGCTAGAGGCGTGACTGTTTGATCTCCTCCCCAATACTTCGTTTCTCTTTATCTGCGAGCGAAGCCAAAGGTAGAAGCGCGAGACCAGCGCTTTTTGCATTTCTCCCCAGCTCGCGCGCTCGAGCAAAGCCTGAACGCACGGGGCTTCCGTGCTCGCGCTTCCAGTTTTGCCTTCGCTCGCAAATAAGGTGAAACGAAGTATAGTCGTGGCACAAATTTAGAGCACACGACCACCGCTAGGGGCTGTTTCGCGGCCTGTGGTTGGCCCCGAGATGCTCGCCTATTCAAACCAATGTATGGCCAAACTCTCTCAATAAACGGCTCTGCACCCCACTAAAGCCCCTTGATAAAGGCGTTTTTACAAGTACCGCCAACCATTGCTGTGGAAACGCGCGAAACACGTGCCACGAGCGGGTGCTCCGCCGCCATTCGCTTCCAAAGGCTGCTCATTTCAGTGCTGCGCCGCCATTTGCTTCCAAGGGCCGCTCGAGACACGGGCCACGTGCGCTCGCGCATTTGGCGCTACTTGCAAGACAAACAGAAACATATCGAGGGGCTTTACACCCCACGGGTGCGTATCGCCATCTACTGGTTGAACTAACGCCTTGTTCAAGATGGCTGCCGTGGGACCGCAGCCTTAAAGGGAATACTGAAGCGAAACTTGAAATACACCTATTATGGTCAGAAATAGGTTTAATATGATCAATGATATCCATAATTCATAATCGCGCGTTTGTATTTTGAACGGATGGCTATATTTTTCACCCTGAGGGGCCCGATTGGGCGCGCGCTCGAAAATCAGCCATCGGAGAGCCCGATGCGTCTTGGGATATTCGGCGCATTTGTGACGTCACTTGTGCCAGACGGGAAAGGCTACGGCGTGAATGTTGTGGTTACGAGCGTTGCCACTTGGTGGCGCGTCGACGATTTACAACCTGTGACAACCTGGCCGTTTGAGATGTGCAAGGGCTGCACGCACGCTGCACCAGGCTAACGCAGCTAGCGGCGTTCAATGAAAGCTCGGTAGAGGCCGCCAAGAGTCAGGGTGACGTCACGATGACGTCAAATATGTTGATCACCCTCTCCGGCAACTAGGACGGGTACAGCGGTTAACATCCATGTTTCCTCGGGGCGCTCTTTCTGCGCTCAAGCGTAGGGTTCTTGTTTCCACCGCCTCAAAATATGGCGTTACGATCGACATTGCCGCCGGGCCGGTGACCATGGCAACGGCGCCAACGGCGCAACCGGTGCCACCGGTGCAACGGTCGCCGACATCCGATGAGCGTGATCGTCTGCTCCCAGTGTTCTGCGGAAAACGTGGTGTTCGCTCGGTCCGCGCTAATTTGACTTCGAAAGTTCTGGTGCTATCGGAAGAGGATACCTTGGGCCTACTGCGCTGCGAAATGGTGCGGGAACTCCAGCAAGTCGAAAGTCTTGTCGTTCTTTCTATTCCCAAAGGAGTTCCGAAGCGAGAGGTAAAGTTTCGTTTTTCGTCGCTTTCGTTTCAAGCCCATTTCATGTTGTGCGATCCTAGTTGCGATTTTCAGTCTCGTGCGGCAGAAACCCCGTGAACACAGCACTTAACACACGTTTGTTTTCGTTTTTTTCTTACGTATGAGCGACGTTGCACCTGAAATTCGCAGGCAGATCGAACCGTACGACGTGCTAAGCGCACAGGACGACACAGGCATTTTTTGTGCTCTCTTTTTGCCCACAGACCCTTGTCTTAATTTTGTGGGCAAGCTTGAGTGCTTTCTGACGTGCATTTTCAACCTGGTATACAAGGATGATGTGATGAAGAATCTTAGTGCTTTCATGACAGAACAGTTGGAGACCTTCTCTGTCCAGCAATCGGCTAGAAGTTCCTCCCGATGTTCTGCTATAAACCCTGGTGAATTTACGCCTTTTAAAAGAAGAGATCTGCAAAAACCTCATTTGAAAAGGTCTGCAGCTGATAGGAAAGCACAGAAACCGTAAAACAAGTCACCTATCAGCTGAGTACAAAAACAAATCATATTTTTTGTCTAAATATGATTGCTGATCAAAACTGTGGTGGTGCGATATCTTTTATAAATGTATATTTCTTTCCTTGTGCTCTTACGTGCTTCTCGTGCCATTAGTTCTATTGTTCCGTAAATTTTATTATCTGTATATATCTTCCATTTTATGTATGAGATCTGTGTTAATAATAAAGAATGTATGAAAAGTAAATGTGTGCTCCTTGCCTCCTACCCACTTGAGGAGCAGCTTCTCTGAAGTTGCGCTACAGTGGTTTATGAAAAAAGATTTAAAATAAAAGCCTCAGAAGACGAGAATGACATCGAGGAGAAATGAAATCAGGCAAGCAAAGGGGGGGGGGGGGGTGCAGCGGCAGCGGCGGCGAGCGGGCCGCCTAGGACGCGATAGGCAACTTGCGCCATCTGGGGGCAAGTTGGGGCGGCCCGGCAGCAGTAGAGGCGGCGATTGTAACGCCATGTTTTGAGGCGGTGGAAACAAGAACCCTACGCTTGAGCGCAGAAAGAGCGCCCCGAGGGAACATAGATGTTAACGGCTGTACCCGTCCTAGTTGCCGGAGGGGGTGATCAACATATTTGACGTCGCCGTGACTTTCTCTTTTTTTTTCGCTCATCGCTCGGCTGCACCACGGCAAGTTGGCAACCACGGCAGCACTGACAAAACCAGCTCGGAGGCCGGATTCTCAAAGCGAACTTACGACGAAAAAAGTGCGTACGACAAATTTGAAAGAAAACCCGTATTCTCGAAACTAAATTGTCGTAACTTTTGCGCAGGTTACGACAGCTCCGAAGCTGTCTTACGCATTTTTTCCGATCAAAGCCGCATGGCCGACAGCGTCGCTCAGTTACATGCAACGTTACTAAAACACTCAGTTGGGAAACTCAACCTCGAAACTTGGGCCGCTGACGTCCACCGAGACCGAGCTAAATACGATAACAGCGCCACCCTTTAGCGACGAGTTCAAACATGAAAGTTGCTTTACATAGCTACTGCGAGATGGACCTGCGAGATGGCGCCACCGGCCTTGCCCGACTCGACCTGAACCAATACGTGCAGCCGTGCAGTTCCCGGAGTGGACACTGCAGGAGAAATGGGGCGTTGCGATCGCCATCAGCTCGGTTCTCGAGTACGGATCGGAGCCACTTTTTTCAAGCAGGCTCTATGGTAGTTTCCCAACTGAGTGGTTCTAGTAACGTTGGTTACATGGTCGCGACGACCAACGGACATTTTTTTTCTACGTGCTCTTCTCGCGCGTCCCGACCAGGGTGTAAAATAGACAGGTGGGGAAACGAGAGCCAAATGAGCGACCGGATTGTGTCCCTTTCGGGTTTCTCTTTTTTTGTGGCGCCATCTATGTGGAGCACCGCGAACTCTCACTCCAGGTGGGAGACCTGTGGCGACCAGCTAAACCGACGGAGATTTTTTTTCTTCTCGCCGCAGCGCCATCTGTCGCAAATCGGGGGTACCCGCAAGCAGACGAGTACACAATCCGGTCACGGCATTGCTGTAGGCCTCTATGGGCCGTTTCCCCACCTGTCTATCTTACACCCTGGTCCCGACTTCAACCAGCAAGAAAAAAGGAAGGAGTACTTGAAACAGACCGAACAGACCACGACGAACAAGAACGCTGGATCCACAAACACCCGAGAAGAGCTACAACGGCCAGGATTCCACCGACCAAGCGAGCTCGGATAGTAGGCCTAGAGGAACACCGACTCGACGCACCGTTGCTCCGGCGATCCTTGGCCAAGACCGTCTGCCCACGACCGGCTGGCCTGCTGAATGGAATATGGCCGCGCGACCCTTGTGGACCCTTCCCGGATGAATAGTTTGATCCCTGAACTAAATTTCAGAGGTCAATCTTTTCCCCTTGGCATCTCGATCTCTTTGTTTTCCGAGGCAGCGGGGACGAACGCTGTCGTCGAAAAGGGACTCTCATTGATTCTATCTCCTTGTTTTGTGTGATAGAGCTCAAATAAACGCCATACGGATTACCTTCGCAACACGGTATGTACACTTTGTTATTAGTATGCCATTTTTATTCTGACACGACGCTACGTCACTGTCGAGCTATAGCAGTTCGTGGGAGCTGCGCGATGTCGGTCCAACCTTTCTTTGCCGAGTGTCACGTCAGTATCGATTAGCAATCGTGAAAGATCGGTCCCGAAGCGCTTACCGAAACGCGGTCTAAAACAACGAATCCAGCACTTCGATCAAACGCGCGCGTCCGCTCCGAGTGTGAACAGGTATTTGCGTGGCTCTTGCTGACACTCTCGTAGTTGAAACGTGTCTTTTTTAACGTCGGCTCGCAACTCGCAGCAACTAATACCGGCCGTGCCAGAAGCGTGCTCGCGTGTTGTCGTGCATAGAGCCGCAACGAGAACGAGCTCACTGTGGCCAACTACGCGCTTAGGTTTTCTCCGCCAAGGCTTTGCAAACGCGTTCAGGCCTAGGCTAATTCTGCCGGCACGCCGTATTTCTGCAGAACGGCGCTGCTCCTACGCCACAAGTGATGTCACGAGAACTTCCCACCATCCACCAGATGAGAAGTTGAAATCGTTTAATTAGGTTTAAAATTAGTTCTCCTGTGTTTTACAGCGCGATATTGATATCTCCGAGGTGATGCCTGTCCCTAGCCCATATTTATGCAAAAATATGGGCGCTAAAATTTCGTTTCAGTACCCCTTTAAAACCCGTACGCGAGTGCGCCTGCCAGCCCGCCACCCAGGACTTCAATTAAAGGGGGGGAAAAAACGGAATAAGATGAAAAAAAAAAACACTCGCACACGTGCACACATACACAAATTTGTACACAGGCCGCAACCCAAAACGTTTTAAAAGAAAAATTAGGGGGAAATGTAGAGTGTATGGTTACTTGCACATATACCTATATGGCACACACACACACACACACACACACACACACACACACACACACACACACACACACACACACACACACAGTAGTTTATGTATTTGTAAATACAGTTTGTCATCAGAGTTAGAGCCGGAAAATGCTCATGCACAAAAACTGTCACGTTCCGGTTGTTGAGCTAACAACACGCACAAAGAGTCCTAAAACCAAATTATTAAGTTTTCATCTTTTTTTTTTTTTACCTTTTCTTTGCCTTTTGGTTTTAATGAGAAACAAACTTCACGGCATACATTTTTATTTTATAACTGAGAGAACGACTGCTTTGGATAGTATACGCATAATCAACTACGATATGTTGGTAGCTCATATACTACTCAGCAAATATTTGTGCAAAGTTGAATCTTTCAAGACACCCTGCAACGCGTTTCTAACTGTTTTAACTGACACGCCCTACGCGCGAGACGAGTGTACAGACAATAGTAATACCATAAAAATGTTTTAAAATTTGAGTTATTTAGGAAACAATGAGTTTAGAGCACCTACACGACGAGGGCACGCAGTCAAAATGTGAGATCGCCGTCTGGGTGGTGGAACTACCCGGCCAATTCAAAGCACTAAGCTCACATTAGCCCTCCATGAAAATGTGATTCTCACATTTTCATTAGCACCAAAACCCCTCTGCATCAGGCCAGCCAATCCCAAGGGAACGTCTGAGGCGCGACGTTCCCTTGGGATAGAGGGCGCAAGCTGCCCCCCAATTCGAAAGCAGAACACATTTCCACCCTCTATAGAAATATTAAATGGGAAAGTTCTTCCTAGATGGCGCAAGTTACCACCCAGCTTCAATGCAGTGCCGTCCGTAAAAATGCAAAAACGCGAGCGCCCCGGTTAGGTGGCGCCAGCTGCCCCCTAATCTTAAAATTAAATATTGCTTTATTATTTTACAAATATGTAATAATGTGAGAATTACTGGTAGATGGCGCATGCTGCAGCCCCACTCAACAGACAGAATTAACTTTAGTTTCCTGTTTGATAATTGAAATAACAGAAGTCGCGATCCTGACGGCGGTCCAATGACGGAGGCAGTAGAGGCCAAGGAGGTAGGAGAGGGCATGACGTCAGCCGCGTAGCCTCCACAAGCCATGCTCCCTTGACGCCTCGCCTCTTTCTCATTTTCCTCCTTACTCTCCTCACTTATCAGGCCAACGTGACCATGTCACGTACCATGTCACGTGACCGTAGCTGGCCTTCGTCTAGCTATGGTGTACTAGAATGCACCACAGTCTAGGCTTCGATCTGATAAAACCTACCGGACGGAGCGCGCGCAAGCCTGCAAGGAATTCTTCTACAATCAACCATCCATCTCACAAGTGATATGTCACGCGCACCAATTGCCAGAGAGATCTGCGGTCACGTTGGGCACAACATCGTTTAAACTTTTTATGTCTAGGCTTCACCAATATTGCAATGTGCCCCCTCCTAGTCCGACGTCTGTTCGCTTGCCTCCTCCAACGCCATACCCCTCTCTCGAGAGGCATACTGACGTCGGAAACCTCAAGAGCCTCGGGTTAACGAGACGTGGGGATGCTAGCGACACCGACGCCCGTTCGTTAATGGTTTCACATCTACGATCAGCCAACAGGTTCGCGACAGGGATCCACCTGGGCCTATCTAAAAGCACACGGGTTCTTGTTGGTGCAGAGATGCAGAATCAGACGGGAAAGTAAATGTCATTTTGATCGAATGTCATTCACCGCTCGGCGAATCAGATCGTGATCCTGGTTCAGCACGTGGCGCGTGCACGCGCAGCGTGGCGTATTAAGCACGCGGATTGGCCGAGCTATAATGTCATTTTGCGTAAATGTCATTTAACGTGCCCGTCTGACAGGGGTATATTTCCCGGATTGATTTTAGAAAATTATCGTCGGTGCCTCTTCCGTCTTTGTTTTCTGTAAGTATTGGACCCTGTAGTTGCGCTTGATTATTGGAACTGCTTCCCTCTTGCGCCAATATACATATGCGGGGTTATTAATGCAGTTTTGTCACGCCGACCGTACGAATTATACAAAAGGTCCAACTTCGCTACGATGATGGCAGTTGGGACCGATTCAGCGCCTGCAAGATTTTGTTCTGTCAAAACTTTCAGTGCGCAATTTATGCGGATGAGGACTGGGGTTTGTTCTTTTCTATTGGTTGCTCTAAAAGTCTAGGAAGCGGAATTCTAGAGGGCACTCTCTACATTCTAATTCAATATACATTATGGCATTACTGATTTCTGGAATTTGACCTCTCGCTTATTGAGCCCATGATCATAACTTACCGTTCTCCATCGTTGTTGTCAAGAATGTCTCCTTTTTTTATCGTGTTGATCTAGAAGTCTAGGAAGCAGAATTCTAGAGGGCACCTTCTACATTCTAAATCAATGTATATTATGGCATTACTGACTTCTAGAATTTGACCACTTGCTTATTTAGCCCATAATCATAACTTACCGTTTTCCATCGATGTTGTCAAGAATATACTTACAAAATACTACGCAAGGCTTACCTTTTTATCAGAACACTCCTCTCTCCCTAATACGAAGTTTATCACTTTCTTGTTAAATTTTTCTCAGTTTTTATTTTACGTATAACCGGTAAATATTTTTAACCTAAACCTGACCTTCAAACCGTTATGAACTCATACATGCAGAACGAACAGAAAACTGCAATAACATCAATATTTATTGACATCCACAGTAGACTAATTTAGAAAAGCAAGGTCTTGGAGGACACTTGGCGCACCAGGGGAATCACTTCACATCACTTCCATGATCTGCTGGAACTTCACCACAGACTCAACCGGCCTTCACGCAGCACTTCCAGGGAGACAACTTGCATCAACACTGAAGCGGCGTACTTCAAGGAGCGGCCACGAAATTCTGGATCCTTCGAAACGAGAACACCTTGAAGTTGTCCGTGGTATGAACTTTCAGCGGCTCCCGCAACTTCGGGAGTGATTGACGCTGACGAAGGCATTCTGCCTAACACTGCCGGCTTCAAGGAGGCTCAGAGACCCTATGCTGCAGTCGTCTGAAGATCGGAAACTCCGTGATCAGCAGACAGGAATCAGCTCCTCATGCAGCCGGCACGACCGAGAACCGCAGCATCAGGCCATGACCCCAGGAAGAAAGCCAGGAGTCCACGCTCAACTTGGTCCGCCCAAACCCCGGCATAGCCGCACCTGAAACAAAAAAAAAACCAACAAACCGAGACAGTACCAGACCAACCATCGGAATTCGACAAAATCTGAAAGAAATAGAAAGTTTATAAGAGACATCTTTGTACTAATACTAGTATGGGAGCTCATGTTACTTCTTCAAAAACGATTTGACTCCCTTAAACCACTTGGGCGAGATCGGAGAGCAAATACCAACTCCACCATCGACGCAGAACGAATCCACGGTAAGTCACGGCTCACCTGAAAAGAAAAAAAAAAATACAAGACAGTACCAGAAAACAAAAGCATCTCCACTAAGAACACATAAAAACAAACAAAAATACAAGACGGCACCAGTAACAGAAGCATGGACACCAAGGTTCCCAGTAGAGCGTATAGAAGTTAGTCGATACCCTAGCAAATCGCATTTGCCGGGATACGATTTGCCGAGATATCAACTGACTGAGGAAATAAACAAGATGGAACGAGCTACAGAGAAAGTCCTTTATTCCTTTCAAGCCACATATTCGCATGCTACAAAGCTCCTGAGAGGCAAAGACACGGTTAGGTGTGGAAACCTGCACATGTTTGTGAGCTGCACATGTTGCACACGTTTGTGAGCCGTTTTGTTTGTGTTTGTGAGCTGCACAAGCTGCACATGTTTGTGAAATTGCGAACACTGAAGAGAAGCAGAGAAAAGTTCATCCAAGTTTTATTAATAACCACTAAAAGTATACAGGTAAAAATATTTCACAAAACAAAAAACTGGAACCTGAGAGAAAAAAAATTAGCGAAAGCCACATTTGCCGTCTAAAGCAAAGTATTTCGTGAAAGAAAAACTCAAGTCCGCGAGCACAACCAAGTTCTAAAGGTGTGCAAGCAGTGGGTCCCGAATAGTGCCGCGTGAATCAGCCTCCAGACTAAGAGGCCATCAAGGCACAACGCGTCCACGTTCAGCCGCGGCCCATCTGAAAAGAAATAAAATACAAGAAAGTATATCAGTAAACACATTTCCAACCCTACCCATGTCCCCATTGGATTGCGTAGAATCATTCGATATCTAGCAAGTCGCATTCTGCGGGATGCCACTTGCCCTAATATCGGCTACCTAAAAAAAAAAAAAAAAAAGAAATACGGCGAGTGAGAAAGTCCATATTTAAGAGCCGCGCATTGACACATTCGCACACTGAAAAAAAGTTCCTGAAAGGCAACGACACGGTTAAATATGCAAGCCTGGGATTCCCGGAAGCTGTGCGTGTTTGTGAAGGGAGGGGAGCACGAAAGACAAGCAGATAAAATGATTTTTCAATTTTTATTATCAACCAGTACACATTTGCGAAGGGAGAGAGATGCTTTAAACACGACTGCGGACCTTCAAAGCACACGGAAAGGCCGAATCACCGGATGACAGTGCGCTATGTGATCTTAAGCTACGCGGGCCGTCGAAAAATAGTGAATTCCACTCACTTGCAGCCGAATGTCCCAGCCGACAAGCGGTGGATACAAACAGCCTGATGCGAAGTTCTCGTAGGTGAAGGCCACGACGCCGACGAGGGTCTCGACGCCGAGGGTCACGTCGACCTGAAAATCCCCGTCCCAAAAGCCAGACCGCCTAAAACACTACTATGTACGCGCTTCAACCGCGAGCGCTAGTTGGAACTCGGGTTTTTGCGACGCTGAGTATGGCTTTTGCGACAGGGGAGCAGTTGGCCCCGCTATGCACATAGTCTCGCGGCTAACCTTAGAACCGGTACGCAGGACTCGAACCAACATCGCGAACGCGAGCTGATCTTAGCCTATGCATGCCCTAGAGTTCCAGTCCTGTGTAGTTTTTGTTTGGTTTTCCACTAGAGGCCAACGCTCGTGTCGTATAACGGGGTCTTGAGCCGAAGATTTGGCTCGCCCGTCCGCTCACCCAAGGTGACGAGTCCCGCGGCGGCCCTTGTGGACACGTCCGGATTTGCTCGCACAACACCGCCTACTGTTCAGTCCAAGTTCCGTCTCACTGGCACAACACCGAAGAACGGCCGCGCTCGTCGCACAACCCCGACGATTGGACGGTCTTGCCGTCACACCAACGAGGATTTGTAGCTGCGAAAGAGAGAGGCAAAAGCTTGTCAAATATGCAACCATGCCGAATGCCACCGAACCAACAGACTTCACGCAGACCGTACGCTAGGGTCACGCGTTGTTAGCGACTTTCACCGTCAAGTTCGAAGCATGGACTAAGCACGCGCCCGATAGGTCCGCCATCTACAGCGGCAGAGCGCGCCTTTCGAACCATGCCTTCCGCAGTGCTTTGGCTGCGCACGTAGCGCGCGAGGCGCATCGAAGCGTTGTCCAAGACAGGGAGCTCGCGCTGGAAGCGAGACAACTGAAGCTCCTTCGTGCCTTTCTGACCTCGTCAGTGACTAAAGCCTGGTTCAGACAGTTGCGTTTGACTGCGTTGCGGCAGCGAGAAATCAGGACATCCCTGCTGCTTATATCGCGTGCCAAGACGATTCCTTGAATTGGATTCCACGCTTCATTCGAAGCACAGATGTGCCGGTGACTCGCTTTCGGTTCTCAACGCAACGCAGTCAAACGCACTCAAACGCACTCAATCGCAAGTGTCTGAACCGGCCTTTACTCTAATGAACGCTAGGCCCAAACGCAACGCCAAGAACAAAGTAACCAACTCCTCGATGAATCCTCGGCTAGTGGTATTCACACGAGGGAGAAACCCCGGGGATTTCTCCGGGGCGCGCGCGCACCACGAGACGGAAACGCGAGGCTTTTGCACATCGCCAAGCCTGACGTTTTCGTCGCGGGATACGCGTGCCGTGGAGACTCGCCGACTTTCCCACGGACCTGAAACAGAAGCTTACCCTTTTAATATTACGCCGAAAAAAAGTAGAAAACAACAACAACAAAGCTTATTCAGCTAGGGGTTGCTTCACTCAACACTAACCTTCGGTCCCCTTACCCATAGCCACAAAATGAGGGAATGTATCATATTCCAACTTCGTCCTTATTTTTATTTTATTTTCCTATCTAGGGTTCACTAGCACTTGTGCTCATGATTTTACGAGGAAGCTCCAATTATAATACACGTACATTTTGTGTGTCATGCTATGGGCGGCATTTTCTAAAGAAATAGATACTAGCCTTTAATACATTCACCTGCGCGGACACAAATAAATCTCTAGAAAGCTTTTTCTCTTTCTTTTTTTCTTGAGTGGCATTGACGATAATTGCGGGATTTTGACACGGCCCCAGCCCCACTTTGGTCGGCTTCGTTCGTATGCCCGCTTGCAATAGACATATCGCGAAATTACCCAGGTATCAACGAGAATGCTCGTAATGTAGATCTACGCGCCGCACGTGCCGACGTCTGCAGCAGTAACTGTTCTAAAGCAAAATCCGTCTTTATCCTGTCCGTGACAGTTTCAATTGTTTATCACGGAGCTTCGGAGCCACCGGCCTCGGCATGGATTATTTCAATGCATATCTCAGGAATAGCACTCCGGCCAGGCGACAGCTGGCAAGTTCCATTGGCGCTCGACAACATTGAACCAACTACAGTGAGGCAGTCTTCGTAACAGAGACATAAAGGTTAGCTGCCCGAAAAATTTCCGTTTCCCGGGTGATATGTTGAACAGTTATAACTATGCATATGTTTGCCTTCCACAGCCAATCGTCTTATGAACTTTTTCCCAATCCGTGGTATATATATATATATATATATATATATATATATATATATATATATATATATATATATATATTGTCCAGCATGGCGGATGAGCTATCGTTTGAGTCACACGAACAGTCGGTCCAACATTAAAAGAGAAAAAAAACAAAAACTTAAAACACGCGCAGTTGCACTATAACCGCTCGAATAAAATAAATATATCAAACTAAAAGAAGAAAAAAAGAAGGCACATAATATTAGCGTTTGTGCTCACCGAGACAAAATAAAAAACGTTCGTTTTTGATGTTACCGTTTTGTTAAAACACCCTAGACTGGACGAAAAAAATCTTGAAAGAACCTGTGTAGAAGAGACAGGGAAAGTCGGTCAGACGGCTGACTGACTGACTTTTTACGCTCTTCTACTTTGGTTGTTTCAAGATTTTTTCACCCAGACTCGGGCGTTTTAACAAAACGGTAAACTCAAACGCGAACTTTTTTTTAATTGTTTGTTTATACACTCTCCAGCGTTTAATACCCAGGCTAAAAATGCCGACTCACTGATCTGTGACGACTTCGCAGGCGAGAGCTAGTGCGCATGCCCAAAGCGCGTCGCACAGCAAAAAAAAAAAAAAAAAAAAAAACTACCGTTATTGCGGTTGCTCATCCGTTCGCGAGCTAAACGTTTTACGCGCGGCATCAAACTGCGCACCCCAACATATCAACGTCGTCGCGTACAAAGTCAGCACGACAGTATCGCCCCATTTCTTCACACAAGTACACAAATTACAAGCGATATTACGGAACTACAAACGATATCACGAGCTCTAATTTTTCCAGACGGCCCAGAAGTGACTCAGTTGGTGTGTATTACGGCCCCTTTGCCCTGGCTCACTTCACAAAGCCTACGAGATAACGGAAGCTTGAAGGCTTTCAGACGTTCCTGCTTACGACTTCGACGTTGCGGAGTTGAAAACAGGACAGTGCACACAGCGTACGAGAATCCGAACATCGCACTCGTAGCACGGCACGTGATAAAGAGCAATCCAAGCAATGCTGGCAAGCGCCGCCGAGCGCAAAAAAAAACAACAAAAAAACTTGGGCCTAACAACTCACCTTCGGAGGTCACTGAGACGGGTCACCAGCACGGAGAAACTGGGAAAGAAAACGTGATTCTGGACAATTTCTTTTATGTAGTCCGTTGAGAATGTTGGCTCGACCAAAAGCGGTCGTCACAGGGCCATAGTGTTCCATTTATACGTCTCTCGATGCACTTCGCAGTGTGACTCTCGGGTTACGTATGCGTTACGTAATAACCCTTCTCATGAGCCTTTGATATTGAAACTGCGCCCCTGGTGGGTTATGGCCGGTTTTCGCTTCATTTTTTGGGACCAGAGTTAATAACTCTTTGTGGCTTCGGAAATCCTTGAGTTCCCCAGATTGCACCACTTTTGTCCCTATTGCATCATCCAAATTAATGCGCACATACAAATATATATATATATAGCCCTGGTTCTAATCAGTAAATCATTATGAGTCATCATACATGTAATCAGGAACACGAAGGTCGCTTACAAAGCGCTGCTTTTAAACTGTGATCCAATTCCGAGTTTGGTCTGCAGGGACATCCCGTCCCTAGGTCCGAATGTTTGCATGGTTTGAAATGAGGGACAGCCAAACGGACTTCGGCGATGAAAATGTCGCTGCGGTATCTTACTTATGATGCAACAAGGCAGAGGATCGAGCCGGAAATTGATCTGGCAGTATCTACATGATCTCGTGAACGTTTTCGGACGTCTCATCTGTTAGTTGTCTTTACCTGCGCTGGTTGTCGTTCAGCTCTTTGATCGTCTGCTAACGAAGCGATGCGCACTGGGCGTCTCTTTTGAGCAACAGATGAAGCAAATCTTTGTCAAAAAAATCCTCAGCAAGCTCGCCACATTCGCTGGTTCTTGGGGCAAGGGAAAGAGGCCAGCTTATATCATGGAACGGTTGTCCCTTGGCGCGCGTCCTGGGCCAACAAGTGCAGTAGGAGTTCCCCAACAAGCTAAACGCTCGGGCCAATCGCCAGAGTTTAATTGACAAAATCCAGATGACTGCTGAAAAAGGACAGTTTGGTCGCTCGATTGCGATCTATTGGCAAGCACCAAGCAACTAAATCAGCCTGAAGCTAGCGTTTACGGGATACCTTTCAAGGAGCGATGGCAAGTCCCAAGTATACAGTCGGATGTTGCAGACCCTGTTTTTCCGCTCTGCATGCCTAAATTCCCGCGAATTGCTCAAGATAATTTCACTTGATGTGCCTAGCAGATAACATATAGAAAACACAAAAGACGCTTGCGAGATTTTTCCTTTGTTTTATTGTTTCCTTTGCTTCTTCGCAACATCTATGCATCGTACATCCCGTTAACTGAATGCAGTGCGGTGAAGTGTAGCGCTAGATCGCAATAACGGGCTAATATTGCTCCTATTTTCAAGTAAAGCGTCTGCAGGTGGGCCGATGTTTGCGCCAATAACGGAACTTGGTGGATTCCCGGGCCTCGAAGTTTTTGCCTGTAATTATTATACTCCCTTTTTGTCTGTATGTGTGTGCGTGTTTGCGCGTGTGCGCGCGTTTTTGTGCGTTCGTTTGTTTGTTCGTGATTCATTGTGGTCCAGCAATGCATGGTGTGAACTGTAGATCACTGACTAGGGATTCCACTTCCCACTTTCCTTCAGAGTGAACGCGCAAGGGGACCATTGCTGAAGCGGTATCGACCTTCTCTGTGCCAGAACTGACTATTTCAGAATAAAGTCGCCTTTTTCACTCGCGGATTTTTGGCGGGAGATTAACTTGAAAAGCGTTTAGTCTGGCAACGGTACATAGTTTTCTTGTTCTTTTTTTGTTTTCTGGACGATTAAAACAAAACTGGCGCATCGTTGCGTTTTGCGCGTTCGCTGGTTCATTTTGTCGCGCGATTCTGGGTTCCACGCGTGAAAGAAACTGCAGATTCTTTGTCCGGCTGACGCGACGCAGGTTCCCGTACTCCTCCGGGTCCGCGTCAAGAGGTTCCCATCAAAACTCGTCTAGCACGTCGCGATAATTCTGGCACGTCCAATCAGGATTTCACCGAGCAAGACCTCTCTTGTGGCTGCAGGGTGTACTTGAGTGTTGTGCACGAGCGCGGAGTGCGCGAAGGCAACGCCCCTCCGCGAGCCCAGAACTCCGTCGCTTCTACGCCGAACCCTTCTCGAGCACGACCATGCCTGTGTCACTGTCATGCTTTGGATTAGTAAAGCTGGTGGCGCTTCGTGCGAAGCCTATCACGGTGTTTTGTCTCGATCTGTACGTCACAGTGGCGTACCATTCTTTATCGCGGTAGCAAAAGTCGATTTCTCTCTTGGACAACGGTGCCACGGTGCGATGTTGGAGTTTTGCGGCACTGTGGGATGGCGAACAGGTTCGGTCCGTCCTCCCCTGCTGGAAATGGCAGGCCTTTTCCCATTGAAATGCATAGCCAAAACCTATGAGCATGAATGTGCAATTGGCGCCGATGAGAAAACCCAATGTTTTGCACATTGGTGGCACTGGAAATGCTGCAGAGAAGCCGCAGCACGGGGGAAGGCACATGGAAAGGTTGAGGAGAAGTCAGCTTTAGGGGGCAAGTGCCATGATGCCAATTGTGTCAATGTGCACGACACTCAGTTTGCTCATTGCCGCTCATTGCAGCCAGTGGCGCTATGCGGTAGAGCCATTGTACGGAAGATAGTAATGAGCCATGCACTGCAGAGAAGCGAACTCGGTGCAGTATGGCATAGTGACAATGCTGAATTGCCAGATTAGCACATGAAAGGCAAATCAACAACCCGGTTTTATTTGTTGCCTTTTTCGGTTACATGTGGCTTTTTCATTTTAATTCGAACATATTTCTTATTTATTTTTTTCATATGGCGCGAGTTACGTGCAATGGCAAGAAAATAACTGTCACGATATGTTGACTAATTAACCGAAATTTGTTACTGATGTTTGGAACATTGGTTCTATTGGGAATGCTGCAGAGAAGCTGCATCACAAAGGAAGATGCAAACATAAATTTAGAAGAAGCCAACTTTACAGGGCTTTCACTAAGTTGTCACTGGAGTCAATGTGCGCACCACTCAATTTTCTCATTGCAGCCAGTGGCAGAGCCATCATACGGGAGATAGCAATAAGCTATGCACTACAGAGAAGCAAACTCGGTGCAGTATGGCATACAGTGACAATGCTCCATTTCCAAATTAGCATATGAAAGGCTAATCACAGCCCTGCCAGTCTTATTTGTGGGTTCTTTTTTTTTTTTGCGACATGTGGTGATATACGGGCTTTTTAATTTTAATTCAACATTTTTTTTTAATATGGCGCAAGTTACGTGGAATGGTACTCAGATAAGAGGATGACTGTCATGATATGCTGACTAATTAACAAAAATTTGTGACTGATGTTTGACACATTGGTTCTATTGGGAATGCTGCAGAGAAGCCGCGTTACAAAGGAAGGTGCAAACACAAATTTAGAAGAAGCCAACTTTACAGGGATTTCACTAAGTTCATATCCAGATACCGAAGGACTTTCCACCATTGGAAGAACGAAGGAGAGTGGCCAAATTAAAACTGCTGTATTTGATACAAAACAAAAGGTTAAACACAGATTCCCTGCTGGAAACGGCAGGCCTTTTCCAATTGAAATGCATAGCCAAAACCTGAGCATGAATGTGCAATTGGCGCCGATGAGAAAATCCGATGTTTTGCACATTGGTGCAACTGGAAATGCTGCAGAGAAGCCGCAACACGGGGGAAGGCACAAAATAGGTTGAGGGAAAGTCAACTTTAGGGGGCAACCGCCATGATGCCAATTGTGTCAATGTGCACGACACTCAGTTTGCTCATTGCCGCTCATTGCAGCCAGTGGCGCTGTGTGGCAGAGCCATTGTACGGGAGATAGCAATGAGCCATGCACTGCAGAGAAGCGAACTTGGTGCAGTATGGCAGTGACAATGCTCAATTGCCAAATTAGCACACCCGGCAAAAATTTTCTATGGGACCGATAGAGATTTTTATGGGATCAATAGGATTTATATCGTACCAATGGGCATTTCTACTGGACCGATAAAAAGTTATGTCGTACCAATACAGACTTCTATTGTATCATTAGGAACTTCTATGGGACAAGTCAGGCACGTAGCCAGAATTTTGGTTGGGGGGGAGCCTGCTGATGACAAAATGCTGTATGAGGGGGAGGGGAGAGAGGAGGTCCCAGCAAAATGGAAGATTTCGCCCCCCCCCCCCCGCCCCCCCCTGGCTACGTGCCCGGAGGCTGGGACAAGTAGAAACTTCTATGGGAACAACACCAATGTCTTCTGGCCCAATACAAGTGCCTACTGGTCCTTCTATAGGAGCAATAACAAGTTGTACTGGTTAAACTGAAAGCTTCATTGGTCAAATGAAATGCAATTCGGATCGAGAACTTTTAATGGTCGACTGGATATTTCTATTGGACCATTTGAGATGAGGATCACACAGAACATGAAATCTATTAAGTGGGCATCTATCAGGTTAAACAGTACGCTTAGTGGAGAAATGAAACGTGTTATATACTAAAGTTTTATGTTTTCAGCACAGGAAAATACTTTTAGCACAGTCATACCCGATGGCAGGCACGCAGCCAGGATTTTGATTCGCCCATGACAAAATGCTGTACATACGTGCCTGCCCGATGGGCCCGATGTCTTGTCTGTTTCAGGGGTGGAACTCATGAAATGTACTTGGGAGCAGCTACGGGAGCAGCTGAAACAGCTGTTTTGGAGCAGGTTGGGAGCAGCTAAAACTAAATTCTGGAGCAGGCTAGGAACAGCTCAAATCAATTTTCATTGCACTTCAGCTTGTGTCTTAGCCGAGCGCATGGGAGCCATTTCAATTGTGCTTAGCAGCACAGTTGAACATGAGTGGTTAGGGACCTAGGTAGCTGGGATAACAGTGTAAGAGATGCGAAAACTTGAAACGTTGTGAGCCTTAAAGGGGCACTGACAACCCAAAGGTCGCATTTTTTTTTATTGTCTAAAACGATGCAACTTGTAGTCATAGACACGCAAAAAAAAAACCGCATCGCGAAAAAAAATTTTGCCGCGCGCGCGCGCGCCTTTTTAGTTTTGGCATTTGTATTTCCCGCGTTCACCTCCTCGCTTCTTTTGATCGGTGACGTCAAAAATCAGGAAATTTAGAAGCTTTGTAGGTGACATTTCTATAACATTTAATAACGGCAATCGTAAAACATGTTTTTTAACGCAATTGCGAACGCACTACGGCCCCTCTTTTGAAATACCAGAAATCAGAGTTCGGTGTGATGTTGCTTCCTAGATTTGTATCCTCCCTCGGAAAACTTGGCAGCGCCCGTTGGCGAGTCGGAGAAAGACCGGTTTTTTTCCCGCCGGCGCCTTTCTATCCCTCACCTCCTCCTCGGTTGGGGTCGCCATGACAACGGCGGATGTTCGAAAGAAAGTCGAGTCGCAGGAGACCGCAAAATCTGACTCACTGCACTGGCGCGGATCGCGCGGGAACTTCAAATTCGGCATTTGGAAATTGTTTTTTTAATTCACAAATACTGAATTTTAAAGTTTCAAATTTTGAGGGTAATGTCCCGGCATCGTTTTCAATCGTTTCGGATAATAAAAAAAAATATGATTTTGGTGTGTCAGTGCCCCTTTAATGAGAACCAAAAAGCAAGTATCATATGTTTCTCAAGATAGTGTCCTTGATATTTTCTGAGTGGCTTTCAGCTGCTCAAAACGCAAATCAGCAGAGCTTATTGCACAACCCACACATGCTCGACATAGTAATTAAATGTGCGCACCATGTGACGTGCGTAAGCAACGGACGTGCAGTTGCGCGGAGGAATAGGGCAACAAATTTTGAGTTTATCTTATTGTACAACTCAATATCGAAGCAGCAGACTACGATTAACGGAGTTATCGTATTCAAAGCGATAAGCCGGAGCAAGATTAAAGTATGCCGAGCAGATCTGCCTCTCGCGTGAGAGCTGCTGGTCGGCAAAATTTCGGATCGGACCGCGTTTCAGTTCTATCAAATCACGATTTATCTTGCGGGTTTGCCGTTCCAACTTCTAACAATGAAGCACTAAAAGGAATCTTTTGCTAATGTGTTTTTAACTGGTTGACGTCCGGAACCCGGGACGCACAGCCTCAGGCAATCTGACACTTAACGACTCGAACTCACCTCGGCCGACTTGCTTAACTGCTTATGGTTGAAGAATAAGATTCCAATCGCAGGTGATGTAGCGCTTGGAATCCGACCCCCGAGTTTTTTAGTGTGCTTCCGACTCCGGATACACAAGGAAAATAAATGGAAAAAAAATTGCAAGGCCGACCAAGCTAAACGCGCTCATTGTTGCCAATCGAGTCGATAAGAACCGAAACCACGACAAAATAATTTTTTTTTTTTTTTGGCGCACGTTGTGCGATTTGGAGCACAATGGCGCGAGGTATTGGCTGTGGCACAGTTCCCGCAAAATGGCGCAGGATGTCGCAGACAAATGCGTCTGGCGCAAAATGGCGCAAATGGCGCAGCCGTTCCACCCCTGTCAGTTTGTCTTAAATGTCCATCTTTCGTTATCGTAAACCGATGGGTTCCTATCTGCCAAATAAACCTTTTCTTTTTAGCTATATAACTTAATTAAATTAAACATTCAGTTAATAAAGTGAAGATGAACTCTTTTTTTGTCATGTGTTTTAGAATTTCCTGATTACTTACGTATTGTCCTCTTTCGTGTTATAAAACATGCGGCTGCCAGTGGAACATAAAAAAAAGGCTATGGGGAACGGGAACATTGTGTGTGCTATAGTACGCACAAGGTTTATGAATAATTATATATAGGCAAACCACGAAATTCAGGTATCATCGGAGCTCTGCAGTTTTAGCGGTGTATTCTGTCCTCTTGTTTTCCAGGATGACTCAGTAACCGTAATAGCGTAAAACGATTTTTAAAAAGTGGCCATTTAAGAACTTCTAGCTCCATTTTCCACCAACTCGATTATGTATTCACATTCGACTTTACTCCGTTTTATTCAGTTTTACCTGGTTTCGGAGTGGAACGTTCTCGATTTTATATAAATTTCGCTCCAGAACCGAGCAAATCGGAGTAAAACCGGGTCAAAAATAAAATAACACTGACTCAAAAATCATATTATCACCTCTCACGATTTGTCAAAAGCTCTCTGTGACTTCCGACATCAGAACTTCATAACGTTGGCGGAGTTGGCCAAAAAATGCGATACTTCAGGCTTCCATTTTGCCATGTGAACGTATCCTGATTGAGCCCTAGCATAGGCTACGCGCTCGTTCTGGGGCGGCAGATCACGTGCACATTCTATCGTGCGCATGCTTTTTATTAACAGAAAAAAAAAAAAGAAGCCGGTAGTGCCGAATAACATCGAATAATACAATAACACCATAGACGTCATTAAAAAAGCACATAAAATGCACATCAAACAAACACACACACCGACCCCCCCCCCCCCCCCCACACACACACACACACACGAAATAAGGATGACCTTCCCGAAATTATGATTGCACTTTGTTTCACACAGAGTAGGTGTCAGGCAGCGATTTACACTTTGTAGTTGAGCAAGGAAGTTCCTTTTTGAAAGGCATTTTACGCCTACGCTTGTTGGCAGTTTGGGCCTTTATACCTGTTTTCACCTCAAGAACCGAAGTAAAACAAGTCCGGCTCCTCGCGGAACATTACTAATTTCCCCCTTTATTTGGATAATGAAGACATATGTTGGTGAATCTTAGATTAGATATATGTTATCTTATCAAGACGTACACGTTCCAAACGTCAAAAGCATCGCTTTTTCCTCCGACAACCGAATCTCCTAAGAACTACTTCGCGCCGCGTAGGAACAATGCGCAAAACGTACTTTTTTCTTGAGGTGAAAACAGGTATAGTTTGGCTTCTGGCTTTCCATTGTTGTACTTTTCCTTGGTGCCGGGAAGAGTGTCCACTCCAGCAAGGAAGTTTTCGAGATTCAAAAGCCCTTCAACCTGCGTCCAATTAAGACCAGCCGAAACAGGGTACGTCGGACTCGTTACATTCGACTTGGGCAGTGGCCTCTTCGGAAACTTGGACAGGAAATTCTCTTCAAATCTCCCGTCGCCTTTCACCATTTTATCACTTGTGTCTTCACTAACTGGCCCAGTACTGTGATCGCTTCCGATTTCATTGGTACTACTTAGTTCACCGGGATTTTCTGTCTCACCGTGTTCCGAGACAACCGAGCCTACAGAAACTGCTTTCAGCGACGTCGGTTCGGGTCCCTGACCTGTTGCAGCATTTTTCAGGACACAACTTCGTCTCAGGCCTGTTGTCCTTGGCAAGCTGGGTATACTTCCTGGCTCCAAGTATTTATTTTGCTTGGGTTCATGGTCGCAGAGCGCGACACCCTACATGTCTCAAACCCAAATTTTAGAGTTCGCGCCGACGTCATCCCGCAGCAAATACAATTTCTACTTAAAATGACAAATAAAAACTACTTCGTTACAAGTTAAATATATATTTGGTAATTACATTTGAAAATTAATTAATACTATAATTTTTAGAAACGTTTATAATTTTCTTAAGTGCATCACCAAAGTGCTTTCCGCCCAAGCAATCGTGATCCGACGGCGTCTGTTTTTCCTTTTTAACGGCCCCTGTTCAAGTTCTCGGACGAACCGAGCAGGCAGAAAACGCATGAACACTGACCTTGAAACCTTTCCCGACTCTTTTGGTAAAGCCCCAGTCGCGGCGTTTTGACGAGAAGGCAGGTTTTTGTCCGGTTTCTTGCGAAGTAACACAGGAATGCACGTGCCCCATGGCGGCTTCCGCCCACAGCCCCAGATCGGAAGTGCGCCCGAAGCGCCACCACCGCGCCATGACGTAACAGAGATGAGTTCGTGTATAGCTAAAGCTCAGAGCATAGCATTTGGGAATCTGACTATACGGCGAGCAAGAGTTCCAAAAACGTCTTTGGCGCATCGAAACGCGAGGAAGGAGAGGCGAATCCATCGAATGGAAACATGGATGACGAGGAGGGGAGGAAAAATGACGAGGCGGCCATGCATGTGCCGTCATTGGTCGATGTCGGGGGTAAATATAAGCGCGTTGACGCGCTTAGCGGGTAACCAGACGGACGAGGTGCGCAAGGAGCAGACGAACTTGCAGGCCGCACCTTGCGCCCGCTCAGCAGTAGGAAACAGAATGGCGGTGCACACAATGGAGTTGGGCAATAGAGTGCCGCGACTCTACGCGTAGCTTGTTCGCTGGCTTTAGAATGACCTATATCCCTTTTTCCTCATTCTTGCACCAAGACAACTGGTGCCTGCATACGTCGTACACGGCTTGCGCACCTGGCGCCATCGGCTGTTGGGCATTCGTACTCGTTCTTGCCGAGAAACACAAAATTCGGTGATAGGAAGTATATTGTGAAAAAGGTACGCTACCATCAGCAAGACCACCACAATGGCCGCCGATGGGACGTCAACGCAAGCCATGTATATGCGACGAACGCGGATGAAAAGCAAAATTAGGGGGACGCAAGAAACAAAAAAAGAGAAGCATTAAGGGCTAAAAAATAAACGGTCAAATATTCCTGGGAGTGCCGAACGATGTTTTCGCCTGACTGGAAGTCCCACCATTCAAGATGACAACGGCCGCGCAGAAAGGGTGAACAGATCCACATACCTAAAAGGTACGCGCTATACAAAAGAGTGACGTGCGAGAAGAAAAAAAAAAACATGATCGATCTAGCAAGCTGTAAAAGACGTACATAGTTGAAATCTCAACTTACGAGTCAATATTTGGTTCATTCAAAGCTGAAAAATCGATTATCCTTGGCTTCCGAAATTCGAAATGGCTTCGGTACATTGAGTGAAACGGTGGGGCGTGTATGCATGGCTTCAGCTGGCTATCCCTCAAAGACTGCCATTTATTGGGGCTTCTCTCTCTCTCTCTCTCTCTCTCTCTCTCTCTCTCTCTCTCTTTATCTTTCTTTTAACTTTTGTGGAAGTTTGCGAATTGTATAATTTTGTTCAATTCGGTATTGCGTCAATGCGGCGCTGGTTAAGAAAGTTCTGACGTTGCGTGACATCTAAAGCATGAAATTGTCGAATGCCGACCACGCAACCCGGGCTCGAAGATTATGCGCCGAAACAGTGACGGCGAGGGGCAGACGAGAGCGCCTGGGGTTCTCAGAACGCCGAGCTTTGGTTCGATTTATTAGTAAATAAACCTCAGAACAAAAAGAAAAAAATATTTTTTTTTTTTTTAGATTAAGTAAATCAAACTTATTTGGCTTCAATCGCCGTAGCTTAATATTTTTTCATTATAAGTACTTTTAAACATAGCAGATTGATTGATCAATTCGTCATTGTACTGAAAACAACCCGGAAGAAAGGTTACTGTACATTTGAACCTTTTTTTTTTAAGTAGAGTTTAATTATCAACTTTTTATACGCATACACCTGCTATACTATAACAAAAGCAGCCTAGTTTTGAGTCCGAAAAAGGCTGCATATATTTTTTTGCGTGTTTTTATTTGTTTGCAAAGAAAAATTACTTTCCTTGCTTTTGTTTATTTCGCATTTTGAATTGCTTGCAGTAGGACATTACGTAACTGACAAACAAAGTGAATTGTAGAAAAACAGCTCTGGGCTCTGACTTGCACAAAAGAGTTGTTCGAGCTCAACTTGCTTTAAATAATTTTTTTTCAGATGATTCTTGATTTAAATTCAAAACAAGTGCACATATAAATCTTCAAGTGATAGACAAACGGTAAATAAAAAAAAAATAGTTTCGGAATTGTTTTCGAGGCAAAAGTTTGATTTATATCGTTAGAGCAAAACCAGTGTAATTTAAATCAGGATTGAAATCCTGATTAAAATCCCGGTTTAAATCATCTTTATTTTTATCCTCCGTCCTGGTAAACGTAATTTCCAAATCCTGCCGCCTTTGTCTCCTCTGCGCTCGTCGAACGCTTTCGAATACGAGAGCCAAATGCTGGACGCCGGCGTTCTGCTTTCTAACACGTCGAACGAGTGCGATGGAGACAAAGCCAGCTACACGGCGTGCAATTCCGTCTGTTCCTTGCGCACCTCGTGCCTTTATTAACCTCCCAAACGCGTCCACGTGCTTCTGTTTACCCCCAAATTCAACAAATGGCGGTGCGTGCTTGGCTGCCTCGTCATCACGCGTTCCCTGCGACTTCTCTGTGTTTCCCTATGACTGGCGGGCTCCTCCTTGCGTTCCGACGCGCCAAAGACGCATTTTCGAACACTCGCTCGGCGTATGCGGAGAGCAAGTCGTCTGCTTCTTGCGCAGGAGTTGACGTGACGTCAGTACGACGCCGAGCTCTGATGGGCTTGGATTGGAAGGATTGTGGGTAGACCTCAATGCTAGATGCCATGAGGTGTCTATCCGCTATTTCTTTTTTTTTTCAATCAGGCAATATGAGCTTGGCGTTTTGTCGTCCCCGCGAGCGCTCGTCTCTTCCTCTCCCTCGACTGTCGGCGCATAAATGCGATAGCGCGATTCGCATCCACACTCAGAGAGTAACCAAGTATGACACTTTCACGTCAGAAGGTGGAATTGCGTACGTTTGGTGACGCACTTACCTCATCCCACCAAAGCAAAAAAATAACAACTAACATTTATGCTCGCGGATCATAAAATGCATCTTATTAACCATATTTTGTTATGTCTGGACAGCCACCAATTAGACACCAACTAACGTCATGGTTACCGACCAGGACGGTCGGTAGTCATGACGAGTTGTGTGACGTCAGTGCAGCGTGCGCCCATGCGGAGCTCAAGTTCGTCTGCTCCTTGCGCGGAGGTTGCGGTGACGTCGAAACATCGATTGAAAGGATAGTGGGTAGGCGTCAAGGCAGCTATCATTGAGGTCTAGCCACTATCCTTCCAATCAGAGCCAATCAGAACCCGGCGTCGTTCTAACGTCGCTGCAACCCCTGCTCAAAAAGCAGACGAACTTGCGCTCCGCATAGGTAGCGTACTATTTGCGCGTCGCGGAGGAACAGTGGCTGTCGGTTATGAGGTTGGGGAGGAGCGTCTGAAGCATTCCTAGCATGTCTCTTACTCTAGTTCTTTCATCCAGCTGCGACAAGCTCCTGTCTGTTTGAGCGCATGTCATCTCCGACATTCGTAGCCCCTGTAGCACGAGGCCATACTGAAAAAAACGTTTGAAGGCATAAAAACATCAAAAGCCTCAACGTGCGAGCCAGGTCTCTCATCCAAGGTTCTCTTGTACGAGCCTCCATCCACCGATACCAGAAACATGAATGTTTGTTTAGTTCCGTTTGCGTGCACGTTGTCACTATAGACTCCTTTCACCCCTAAGCGGACGTTGCGATGACAATAAACATATAGGTTTATATGCTCTCTGGACCAGTTACACGTGTATCTTTCGTCAAGTGGTCGCGCTCTCGCCCATGCCCATGCGCAGAGAGCGGGGCCAGGTGACGAACGCGAGGTCACTGATTGGTCCGGCTAGCACGTACAGCTCCCATCGCGCTGTCAGCTTAGTTCACAAAGGGAGTGTGCCACGAAACAGAGCGCAGTGCGCGTGTATCGAACGGAGTGTGCTGTAGGGTTGGGAACAAGAGACCGGCCGATTGAATTGCGAGGGGCGGCGTTTGTGTCTCGTTGGCATGATTGGGTCGGGTCCCCGTGAGGACGCTTTTCTTCTTTGTCGGGGGACAAGCCGCCCGAACGGCAGAGAAGAAGAATGCATCGTCTTTGAGTGCCCGCTTCACCCCCGTGTATACCCTTGACTCGCGGGACAGAGAGGAAATGAGATTGGAGGAAACGACGTTGTTGGGTCGACGCGCCTCGTTGTTTGCGTCCTACGGATACCCGATTCGCTCTCATTGTGTTTCGCAGAGAAACGTACGACTCATTGGAATCGCGCAGAGATATGGCTCGAGCTACGACCCAATCCACTCGAACGCTCAAGTATTTTCTGTTTTGAAAGGAATCGGAGATATTTCCCGATTTTCTTGTTAAAGCTTTCTGCAGAAAGTGAATTGGAAAATCGCAAAAGTTTCCGAGTGAAATGTTGATGGTTTGCTTTTCTACTATGGTATACGTTAACCTTGTTTTTAAATAGACCGATCTCAGCAGCCGATTTCGTTACTGTGCTGCGGCCGCACAACATCGAGTGAAATATTTATTCATGTGGGGCAGCCTCTCTGAATCTCAGGTGGCACTCATTTGGTCGAAAGTCGTTTTAGCGAACGTCGCCTTTTCATCAAAAGGCACTTTAGTGAATGGTCCGCCGCCGGGAAGCGGCGTGAACGTAGACGGGGGGGGGGCACCTTAGTTATAGCTAAAACGTCAATTCTCTCAAATGACAGCTCTTCGCTAAAACGCCATTCGCTAATGTGATATGGACCCGTGAATCTCTGCACGTCAGGAGCACGAAACGGCGCTAGCCGTCCCGGTCTCCACTGCCGCCAGCCTCCAGTGAACTATAGTTATGGCGGCGTCACGTATGCGTGGAACGCTTAGTGAGGTCGGTCTATTCGCGACTCCAGCGACTTACGGGGTTGCCACTACTACCGGGCAGATATAGAGGTCTTAGACAGGTCGTGCCGTGCCATGTGCCAGCTACAAGCACAACGGTAGGGTCTCAGCGGGGAAGCAGTTGGGCTCAAACGGTTTGCGCCGATTTGGTTTGCGAGATGTGGTGGCATAAGCGAGCTTCCAGAGGGTAACTTCTTTGGGAAAACGCTAGAAGGACATGAGGTACCGACGAACGTTGGTAAACGAACAATGTCTGCTTCACTGCTGGTGGCGTCTAGGGTATACGTTCAGAGCGAGCTGGGCAACACGTTTATACGACAGTATAACAACAGAGTCACCGGAACAAACATTCCATCGTGCCAACCGCCGACAACGTATAATCACGAAAGCCACAAGGGACGAGCAGAAGTCGCGAAAGGACCTGTTTCGTTCAGTTCATTTTTTTTTTTCCACTAGATGCCGTCGGGTGTAGGACAGATGGTCCCGGACAAAATGGTCCCGGACAAAATGGTCCCAAGTGATTTGTTGACACTTTGGGCGCGCTTTGAAATTTTCTTGAACAGCTACTCTGACGCTTAATTCAACAAACGTGTAATGTATATTTTAAGGTGTTTAAGGTTTTTTGTGATATTTTTGAGGAAACATCTGAAGAAGCTCTAAAGATCATTTAAGTTCTATTATCGCTCACTCAGCTCTATGGCTCCTATTCGCACACATCAGAGCAATGTGCATTGCTGGAGCTTTGGAAGTCACTAACACACATACACACCCGCACCCTAAAGCCGGGATCACGCCGCTTATACATTATGCAGAAGGCAGTCTGCGTATACAGATTCGAGCTCGAGTCATCGCGAGATCCGGGCTTCGAATGCCGCATGGAAATGTGTTTGAGGAGAAAACTTGACATGAGGCATTCGAACCACGGATATTGCGGGGACTCGTGTTCGCAGTCCGTCTTTTGTAGGGTGCATTAGCAGAGTATAGCCCCGGCTTAGAGAGAGAGACCATGAAATGCATTTTCGGCTGGTATAAATAAGGAACTTACGAATCGCATATCGTTTAGTGCGCCCGAAATAAAACTAGTAGACCGGCCGAGAAAGCCCAACGCCTGATTTTCGGTAGGAACGTTTGAAAACTTATGTAGTGGACTATTTCGTACTTCCCTTCGAAATGTTCTCCGAGGCCTTTTCCCTGTGATGCATCCGCGGTGCCCAAGCAGATCGGACGAACCCAACACGCCCATTGGACAGAAGCACAGCGTATATCGGACGCATGCGCTCGCCAATACATCAATTCGTCGGCGAATATCTGAATTTTCTCTCGTCACCCAATGGTTGCCATGACGGCACTTATCGTCACTTTAGAATGACAAGTTCCATGGTGTGCTCAAAGAGCACGGTGGAAGCTTGGAATCGTCGCCTCCGTTGGCAAAGCACGTCTCGACCATGTTTCTTTTCGCTTTTGAGTTGAGCAGTAAAGCTATGGTCGCGATGCAGTCTCCGATTGATTGTACTATCCGGTAATACAAAAAAGTCGACAAACATCGTTAGTATACCATTTATTTTCATTACTGCTCAATCGGTCCTATCAGCTCGCACCGTCGGCCGCACTGTGACTTTAGTAAAACGTAGTAGAGATGTGGGAGGAAAATGTGAAAATATCCGACAGCATTTTCTGTAATTTTAGAATTAGCGCAATGGCGCTGCAACAAAACGCAGGCACATAATGATTCGGACATTATAATGCCCATACTACATATTTGTGACGGCGTGCGTGCGGTCGTGTATTCCTACTGCGTGATGCACGTTGAAGACCCCAGGCCAGCAGAGGTACTGCACTGACAAACTTTCTCATCAACAAAGTAAACCAGTGTCACCGCTCCTCAAAAGAGGGAGACCAACCTTATATTGTAGAAAAACGAACGTCCAAGGTATATATATATATATATATATATATATAACTGGGAAGAAAAAAACCCTCGGTGAAAACAGCAACAACGGACGATTTAATCTTCGACGTTTCGGCCGGAGTCCGGCCTTCGTCAGGAAGAAACTTCCTGACGAAGGCCGGACTCCGGCCGAAACGTCGAAGATTAAATCGTCCGTTGTTGCTGTTTTCACCGAGGGTTTTTTTCTTCCCAGTTATATACCCACGCCTTCGGCCTCCCGCCACCATGCCCGTTATATATATATATATATATATATATATATATATATATATATATATATATATATATATATAGAGAGAGAGAGAGAGAGAGAGAGAGAGAGAGAGAGAGAGAGAGGGAGACATAGTCTGTTCCAAGTGACCAGGCTCGATCTAAAATGGACCGTGCAAGTCGACGCCTGCACTTAGAAATCTGAAGTTTTTGTCAAAGTTGTATTTTACAGGTAGGTTTTTTCTTGTAAAGTTAGAAAACGTAGCTCCCTTTTTGTAAAATATAAGGCCAAGAAACTTGCCAGGGTCAACGGCGGGCGGTGACGCAGACGGCCAAGTCGAGTTTCGAGGTGTGTTTGGCGCGCGTTTTGACAGATGGCCTCGGGAGCGGCGTCCAAAGCTGTAGCCGACAGCGAAAGAAAGCATATGACACGCAGACAAAATCCGTTGGCAGCAAAAACGCCGTTGTAATGCAAACGCGTTTTTTTTTTACTTAAGTTTTTATTTTATTGTCGGAATTTATTTTTAAACCGAAGGTACTTTACAAAAATATTATGGTCGTTTTAATAAACCACTGTGGTCGTGAGCAGTCTTGATTAGAGTTGCGCGTTTGATTCCACGTGCCGTGTGCCGCCCTCGCCGCTATTCGCCGAGATACGATCACGTGAGGAGCCGTATCAAGTGTCGTGCAACAAAGTAGACGTTGCACGCGCCCCGGCGTACGTTCCCCGGCTTTTGAGCACGCCGCGCGCCTCGAACGCGCGGCGCTGCTATTCGCCGAATTCAGTCACGTGAGGAGCTGAATCCACATGCCATGCATGAACGCGCAACTCTGGCTCCCGTAGGGAGCCTATACAGGAACTCTAGTCTTGATAAAGAGGTAGCGCCATCTATCAATACGAGTGCCAAACGCGACCCGCCACTCGACTTGGTCGTCTGCGTCGCCGCCCGCCGGCGTTGACCCTGGCAAGTTTCTCGGCCTATTTTTTACAAAAAGGGAGCTATGCTTTCTAACTGTACAAGAAAAAACCGAACTGTAAAATACACCTTTGACGAAAAGATTAGATTGCTACGTGCAGGCGTCGATTTTTACGGTCCATTTTAGATCGAGCCTGGTGACTTAGGACACCCTATATATAAGCGGTGTTTATTCTTAAGAGTAACATATTTGTTTAAAAAAGGCCGTGAAAGCTACACCTATTCGGTTTGTGCAGGTGAGTTATACGGACAGGGGGACATTGTCGTAACGGTCAGTCGGCTAATTACTTAAAATATGTTTATTAACTTTTAATTGGTGAAAATAAACATATCGTTCCAATTAGAAACTTGCTGTGCGTCATCGAAAACCACTAAATCGACTCTTTTTAGAAGGATGTAAAGCGGGTGCAGTATTCTACGGCGTTCAGCAAAAGCGCTAAATTTGGACGCGTTTCTCGGTTTCGGTTTCTTATCGGAGCGCATCTGTGTGCCGCGGTCCTGCGCCCCGGTGGTCGCTGAGCGAAGCCATACCCTCGCCTTCCTCGAAGGGGGGAGAGAAGTATGGCGCACGTGTGATGCGCGTCTCAACCACTGGGGAGCAGGACCACAGGAGCAGAGATGCGCTCCGATGAGAAACAGACACTTAGAAACCCGTTCAAATCAAGCGTTTTTACGGAACGCAGTTGTAATGTAGTGACAAGTTTCACTGTTTTCGCTATGTTTAGCGGACTTCTTGTTTTCGGTTGTCAACCTTGTTATCTGTTTGTTATCGGATCAGCAAAGTAAAACGTACCAGTCGTAACCAAGACAGCGATGTGTCCGGCTCAATTCATTACAATTGGCGACGAGAAACTAAGCCTAAACGGCGACGTCAGTTTAGAGAACAAAGACCCACGGCGGCAGAAGCGGCCACAGCGGCAGCAGCGGCAGTATGACAACCAACGGCATCGGAGAATACCAGCTCGGAACAGGGGGCGCATGGGAAGAGTTTGTCGAAAGGTTGGAGATGTACTGCGTGTGTCACAAGCTGGCTAGCGAAGAACAAAAGCGCGCGGTTTTACTCAGTTGCTGCGGCGCCGAAACGTACTCGCTCATAGTTACGCTGGTAAAGCCTAGTCGTCCGACGACAGCGAACTATGAAGACATTGTGGCAGCAGTGAAGTCGCACATGCACCCGCGGCCTTCCGAGCTCTACGCAAGATTCAAGTTTTACAAACGGAATCAAGCGGCGGGGGAAAGCATCGCCGACTACGTGACAGCTCTCCGCAAGCTAGCGGGCGACTGTGAGTTCGGGGACAAACAGTTGCCGCTCGATGTCATGCTCCGTGATCGTTTTGTGTGTGGAATTCGCAGCGAGACGATACAACTGCATGCAACCATGGGCGTCCGCAGAGGGGTGCAAGGGGGGGCAGTTGCCCCCCCTTGGAATTTCGAGGGGGGTGCAAGGGGGGGGGGGGGAGCTGCACCCAAACCAGTTAAAGGGTACTCCGGCGGTTTTTTAGCTACCCAAACCAACTACATTTTCTGAATACTATGGATCTACTGTTCCCAACTTGCTATTTAGTATCTGGAAATTGAAAATGGCTATTGGAAAAACGGCAAATTTAAAAGGCAAACAAAAAAAGTGCAAGGAAGTTTTGATTTTGTCGCGAGATCGGCGAAACTTACTTTCGACGCGTTGTGCCTTTTTTTGCGACACTGCGCTTCCGTAAAAATTTGCACGTGTTCTCGATGGCAAGTATCAAGGCTTACAGATGGTTTTAAAGAACTTCTTCGGCGAATGATGACGAACGAGTAGAAAATGTCTTCAGCACGCCGCCACCAGCCTCCGCAACGCTCCAAAAACGCGATTTTTCGACATGCAAGATGGCCGTCCGGTGGCTTCACTCGCGGGAGCGGGAAGCGCGATTTAGCAATTGTCACAGAGATCAGTGGTTTGTAGCCCCAAGTCCAGGGCGCAGCCGTGAAAGCAGGTAGAGAGTAAAGTCGAAATGTGCTGAAAATATATAGCCAACATCGCCAACATTCCCCACGGGGGGGGGGGGGGGGGGGGCGTAAGTGTGCACCCCCCTGGAAAAAGTTCTGCGGACGCGCATGCATGCAACCACAGAGAAGAGCTCGCCTCACGGAAAGAAAGAGAGCTGCTACCGTTGTAACGGTAAGCATCTTCAAACTTCATGCAAGTTCAAGACTTCGACATGGTATAAGTGTCAGAAGCTAGGGCACATCGCGGCAGCGTGTCGTTCAAAAAAACAGGCGGTGAAGCCAGCGATGGGAAGCAAGCGTGGAAACGCCAAACAGGTGCACGAAGTGGACGAGTTATTCTCCATCTGCGAGCTAACCGAGGCACCAAAGAAGTACATGGTCGAGGTTTCCATTGCAAATGAGCAGGTCACTATAGAAGTGGACTCTGGTGCATCCTGTTCGATAGTCAGTGAAGACACGTTCAGGAAAATTGAAGCAAGCTCAAGAAAAAAGATCCCTATCGTGGAATCGAGCACCAAGCTGGTTACATGGTCCAGTGAAACGCTGCCGACCCTCGGTAACGTTGCAACGTTGCAACGTTGCAACATTGCCGTTGCTAGTGGTCGGAAAGCGAGGCAACCGTTTGCTGGGCAGGAACTGGTTTCCAGCGCTGGGGATTGGTGTGCAAGGCATCCAAAAGCTGAGCAGCTCCGAAGGGGATCTAACGGAAGCTTTTCAGGAGATTTTTGGCAGCGACTTGCCAGGATTCAAAGGAGCACCCCTTCACATTGAACTGAAAGACGCCGCCGAGCCGAAGTTCCTCAAGTGTCGTCCGGTGCCATTTGCCCTTCGTGAAGACGTGAACAACGAGGTGGATCGCCTCCAAAAGCAAGGCATCTTGGAGCCTACCCAGTATGCCAGCTGGGCGACGCCACTGGTGGTGGTAAGAAAAAAAGATGGGTCCCTGAGACTGTGTGGGGATTATCGAAGTACGGTGAACAAGGCAGTGAAAAGCAATGTTTACCCTCGACCGACCACCACCGAAGTGTTTGCGGCAATAGGCACCAGCTGCATCTTCACGAAACTCGACCTCGCGCAGGCCTACCAGCAGCTGACGCTGGACGATGAGTCTGCCGAGCTCCTCACGATCAATACCTTGAAAGGACTGTACAGAGTCCGACGACTGCCTTTCGGTGTTTCGGCAGCGCCGGGACTGTTTCAGCGTGTCGTCGACAGTCTGATCTCTGGAATTCCTGGTGTTGTAGCATATCTGGATGATATCATCATCTCAGGAAAGACGAAACAAGAGCACAACGAGCGTGTGGAGGCTGTGTTGCGACGGTTACAAGACGCCAGACTGAGGGTCAACAAGGACAAGTGCCAGTTTGGCAAGACAAGTATAAAGTACCTTGGACACAAGATCGATGCCTCGGGGATTCACCCAAGTGCCAGCAAAGTTGCAGCAATCCA
>JABSTQ010005233.1:0-78133 GCA_013358835.2 Ixodes persulcatus
CCCGTATCGGTTGTCTTGCGATAATTTAAACTCGGATATTATATTTCTCGTTAATTCAAACAAATTTCGTAAGTTTGGTTGTCCCGCTATGTTTTTAGTGTATTAATAAGACACTTCAAAAACCGTATGGCGTTTTCCTGTAATTCATACTTTTTGTTCTTGCAGCCCTGTTTTGGAGTGCGCCTCTTTCCGAGTGCCGGTGACTGCAGAGGCAACACCAATAGAGCTGTAGCTTCTCCTCAATGCACCGGTGCTCGGTGATAAGCGCACTCAACGGGGTTTAAGCGGAAATTTTTATAGCACTTGCACAGACGCTCTGATATGGCTGCATGGCATAGGCGCACGTCACAGCGTCCGCACAAGTTTCTATAAAAACTGTGTCGAATTGACCGTTTTCATCGCTCATGTGTCCCCCGTTTAATAGTTCCCACAAGACAACTTGTTGGCCTGATGAACAAACTGAATTTTGTTCTGAGTTGTAATGCGCTGTTTAAACAGCCCAAAACAGTGAACATTCCTGAGGCATAAAAAACTTGTATAAAATATTTGACAAATTTTTTATGTGTTGCATACCTGGTTATAATTAGTAGGTCTATGTAAAGGAAAGCAGCAGACATCTTCTATGTATGTGTAGCTATTCATATGGCAAATCATAATTTTATCTTGCATCATATTTACATAAATTTCTGATACCAGGGTAGGCAGGCGGCCCCAACATGGAAGGCTTAGTGACGCTTCAGTGTGGTCATTGGGCCCAGTATTCTACGGAACCGCCAGGTAAGTGATTTGCTTGGTGTGTGTTCTATTTTCTTGGTCCATGCCGACCAGAGTAGACAAGCGGCCACCAACATTTAAGACGTTTGTGGCGCTTCACTGTATTCACTGGCCCCAGAATTCCACGGAACTGCAACGGAGTGGTTTTGGGTGTAGTTTACTGACTTTGCAATATCCAGTGCGCCAAGGAATGACTGGCATACCGCGTAAAACATAGGATTTTCATACCTCCCGTTTTTTGTTAAAATCTGGGAAGGGCAGTTCCTTTGGGACCCCAAAAACTAACCTTGGTGCTGCTGTCCTGTTCACCCGGCATTGACAGCAGAGTAGACGCTATGCATATTTTAGGCCAATCGTGTCTCCGGTTACGGTCACATGACTACAGTTTCCCAGCAGGTCATAAGGCAGAGCACGGCACCTACCTAAAGGACAATGCTTGGTAGACCACTCACATAGGATCCACTGCACTATCAACTTTGGGGCGAACACAGAAATGTATCCACTGATAAAACCTCTCGCTGTGTTCATTGTTCGGATGTCCCTCGATTATAAGCCTTTTGTGGGTGCACCCGCCTGCAGACCTTGAAGAAGCAGGATGTTGGCGCAATGCTGGAGCGAGGAAAATGTTTTCTCCTCACATCTATAGCAACCCATCTGCTTCCTCCTCACAGCATTCCTTTCCCTGGACCTGAACTCTTAGCTGTGGCTTGTGTGGCTCAATGCTCGAAAAATCCTACGCGTATATCGGAAACATGCGAGTTTTTCAAAGAAGTCACAGAAATTCTTGTGGTGTGGTTTGGGTCGAAAAATTACAGCTTGTACAGCATCGTTTTGAATCATCACGGAGCCCTACCATCTCGTTTTTTTTTTTTGTTTGGTTGTTCTGCAATGCCCGTATTGACATATATCTCGAAATGCATCTTACAAGTTCGCTAAGTTTATGGTGAGTGCACTGCAACCCGCTTGTTGGCAACGACTGACCGCTGTTCTACGGGTACTCTTCCAGATCATCTATAGAATTAGGCAGTGTCTATTCTCCAGGCAGCCGCCCCCCATTAACAGTAAGAAATGATGCGCAAACGCCCGGTAGAAGACCGACTTCTTGTTCTCCGGAGTATTCGTTGATACATGTTTCATGAACAACGTCTCGTGGGTACACGTTCCATGGACACGTTTCGTCGACATTAACATATCACCGACACTCGTTACGCAAATTGCACGCCGCAAGAAAAGTTTTTCGCGGGTATGTCACTGGCAGGCAGACCCGTCCACGCAGCTTCGCGGTGACATTCTGCGGCGGCTGATTGCAAGAATGTTAACCCACGAGGCCCACCCTAAATGCCCTTTCCGGCGACAGTTTTGGACCACTTGTTACAAAAAAAGAGCGAATTACACCTGTCCGTACAACAATCTGCTGATGGCACAGCGTGTCAATACAACGATCTGTCAACGAAATTTTGTTCGATGAACTGATTGCACCGCCAATCAGAGGCGTCTGCCGGCAGAAATTTGTAGAAAATCATTTTTCAGCTGCTGGGAAAATAGACAATATATATCCTTTGCTTTGCAATCTTTTCAGCTGTACAAAATCTTAGTAGTACCTCTTTACATTTCGCAGATAGCTTGCACGTTTGTACTTGTCTACGCAACATGCTGTGTGTAATGAACTTCTAGGAGTTTTCAAGAGAATATTTTGTGTCTGTTTTCCTGCCTGTTTACAAACTCCTGTGCGAGTACATTATCTGTACGGGTTTCCTTCATATTTTAAATATGTTAATTCAGTTCGGGACGTCTTAAATAAGTTTGAGCTATTCAACCTTTGGACGGTACCCATTTAGGGTTAACGAATAATTTGCATAGGTACCAGATGCTACCTTGAGAGCGATTCATTTCAGCAAGCATTGCTCAGCGGAGGGAATGCCGCGGCTATGCTTCTGCTAGAGCAAGTGAGCCAGCACTGCCCTTCGTGGCTTGATCGCATCTGTTCATTTGCTCTTGCCTGATATATTTAGTCGCATAGTTCAGAAAGAGCTAATGACGGCCAATCTTCCTTGACTTCACGACGGCTTGCTTGAGGTTGCGGAAGAACTTCTATTGTGAGCCAATCCCTTCAGAACATTGCGATGCTACAGAAACGAGTGAACTTTTGTAGTGCCTTGGCCCATTCACAACGTGCTGCTTGGGAATGTACTTTACTAAGACCAATGTATGATTTAAAGCGTTGAACTTCGACCTTTGGATCTTTTTGTAGACGCCATCAGTGCGAAGCTAAAGATTGAAGAATCAACAGCTAAAAGAATGGTGGCGAAGTGGCTGCCGGGGTCTTGCGACGAGGAAGGCGGCGGGAAGAGGCGTCTTGAAGCCGCAATTTCTCCCCACGCCCAGGACTCGCCCCAGGACCCTCCCCAGGACCAGGCATAGGCTCCCAGCTGAGCCTCCTCCCTAGCCCCTTTCAATAAAAATTCCAAAAAAAAGTATTAATTGATCTTAAATTAGTTATTTGGAGGCCAGATAAAATAGTGCATGGACAAAGCATAAAAGGATATTGTCACTTCTGTACAGAGCGTTTTTATGCAGTGGGCCACTAATATTAAACAGGCCAGGGGTTCTCAAAACCCAATGTTGGAATAACCAGGATTTAAACGCATTGCCATCATTACATAGCCAGCATTTCAGATGTGGCGCCAATATTGGAACAGCCTATGAATTAGCTCGGCTGCCAATAACGGCCTATTCAATGAATGAGTTTGTATGCCAATGATAGCATAGCCATTGAATTAGTGTGCAACCAATATTGGCATAGCCAATGACAGAGCGTTTATATCAATATTGGCTGCAGAATGAATAACCATCACTGGCCCAGTAATGGTTTGAATGTTCGTTTAATGATAGCCCAACCTTGGTGTCAATGATGGCTAAAATGTTGGATTAACGATGGCCCAACAATGGTGCCAATTATGGGTGGAAAGTTGGTTAAACGATGGCCTTACATTAGTGCCAATGATGGCTGGAACATTGGTTGAATGATGACCCCACGTAGGTGCCAATGACTGGGCCAACATAAGATGAAGTTGCGCTTGGTCAGAATGCCAATTTTGGACCAACTGATGGAGCCAGTTTTTGCCATTGTTGGCGCAATGCAGGCCCAACATTGGTGTGCTGCCTGGAGAAGCATTCATTAAGGAGGAAGTGATCCCTTTATTTGCCAACATATAGTTGGCTGAATTGAAGGACAAGACGCCTTTCTTTGAACGTTGTCTATATTCCCAGCACACGTGCTCTTCTTGAGAATAAAGTCTTAAAACCAGAAATTGCAGTTTTTTCTATGTCATTGTTTCGTGAGTGAAAATAAGGCCGTGCGAATTCCCTGAAGAAAGGGAGAGATGTATCTCGCAGGATGTTATCATCTTGAGACACAAATTGTTCAAGCAAAAGAAGGTACAATACACGAGACCAGTGGCTTTATGCCTCCAGATGAACAAACTCTAAGCTTCTTACTGCGGATAAGGAGGGTGGCTTTGTGGCGCTTTCTGGAGGCCTCTTCGGGAAGAAGTCGAAGTTAAAGCCAGGAAGTGTTTCTTTTTTCTGCCAAGATTCATAAAGAAAATTTTCTGCTTAGGATGACTGCGTCTGAAAGGGACTCATGGCAGCGAGAAATCGGGGGGTTCCTCAGCATACAGCTGGCGAGTCTCAATTTAAAGGACCCGTTCTTGATTCAGAACTCGTAGTCGTTCATTGAGGAATTGTCAGCAGAGGTTTGCTGCTCAGGAGGATTCTCAATTGACGTAGACGACCTGTTTTATTCCATACGGCATAATAAATTAATCCACGTGGTTTAGAGAGTTCATAAAAGGTCACAACGAGATCGCGTTAAGGAGCTCCAGAGGGGTTAGTGTGGAACCATTTATTTTCACTGCTAAGATATCACCTATATTCCACCCTGTTGCCTTTAGAAGGCGACCTGTAGGTACAAAAGCACGGGATCTGCATGGGGTCATGTGTCTCCCTGTTCTTTGTGATATTTTTTTTGGCGATTTGATCGGGGTGCGCTCAATTATTCAGAAACAGAATGGGATGTTTAGATATCGAGGTATGTGGATGATTTCTTAGTGCTAGGGCAACAGCCCACAGTGTTGGATGACAAGGTTATGAAACGAGTGCTAGAAATGTTCTAATCAAATTCACATGGCCTTACTTTCACTTACCGAACAATGACGTCAGGAAAACAGCAATTTTTTAGATTTCAGATTAGATTCTCTTAAAGAGCACGTGCGCTATGAGTAAAGACCACGTTTAAAGAGGTATGCGTTGCCCTTAATTTAAGCCCACTCTAAGTTCATAAAGAGACGAATCGCTTCCTCTCAAATGAATGCATCCCTTGCAAATTCGTGCCAACACACCCTGAACAATAGTTTTTGAACAAGTTTGGGACGCCTGAAATCGTCGCGCTACTTTGATAATTTCCTTCATGAGGTGGCTAAACAGTTGTTTTTTAGATTAAGAGCAAAATGAATGTTGAAGAAGCATCCAAGTCCAGGAAAACAGTGAGACCCGTCGTCATACCTTATCTACACAAGGTTTCCCACAACCAAAATACGGTGGCGTCGCTTTTTGATGCGCGGGTAGTGTTCTCGGCACCAGGGAAGCTTCCTGGTCTCTGCCACAGAATCAACAACCAAACAGATAAGGCTGACATGGGGAACAAAAACTGACTCAAAGCAGTTCGTAGATTGTGCATTTTCGGTTGTGTACGAAGTTCCCAAGACAATCGCAGGGTAGGAAAGAATGCGCTGTCAGTAAGGAATTCTCCCTCGGGCAATTCGGCTATTTAGTATGATATATGCACGTGTGCCCCTTAACTAGAAAAAAATCAGATCTCGGGAAGTTAAGAACAAGATCTCTAGAGAATTGTATGAGTCATTCAAAATCAACTTGCAGGGGGTGACAGATACAAAAGTGCCCCGACTGTTCGTTTACCAGTTTAAGAATTTGAATTGCAGGCTGAGAAGCCCGATTGGGTGTACCAATAATTTGTGTGTTTTCAATAATCAGTCAGTTTATAGTTGCTCTTGTCCGTATCTCATACTTTGCGTCCGCGCCTTGCGGAGCTTTTGTCAAAAGGAACGATGTACCAACTAACCTATATCTGACTATTAACGAAATGCCTAAACCTAAAGATGGCTAACAGTATTCTGAAGGATAGGTTTGGTCTACAAGCTTTTCTAAAACCTACAACGAAGGAAAACACGTTTTTTGAGAGCTACAACGAAGAAAAAAAATGCAGGCAGCAAGTTGATGGTTTAGGCAAATTTGTAGGTACCACAGGGGTGGTTATTTGCGAATACATGAAACAACATCGAGGACGGGGACGGAATCAGGATATCTTTCATTGGCGCAACAACATAAGATGACACAAAATATGAAACCGCTCCCTCAAAGGTTCTCACAAAAACGTTCTCAAAAAAAAAAAGAGAGGAGAAAATTGTTAAAAAAAAAATAAACTTGCCACACACTTAAAATGAAAAAAAGAACTTGTGTCACAACGAAGTCTCAGTAATCTAGTTATCACTTCTGAATTCGACATCTCTCATTTTCGGTCATAACGAAGGTGCAGAAATACTGTTGTTGACAGTCCCTAAATTATATGTACAATAAAATTAAAAGTTTAAAAATCGCAAGCGTACGATGAGGTATCAGTAATCTAGTAATTTCTGGTGATAGGAATAAAAACCTTTCAATTAAAAAATAAGATCCTAGAATGCTTTTTGAAAAAACTAAGAACGCGTAAAGGAAATTTTTTGAAATTATAATATACTTCTAATATATATATATATATATATATATATATATATTTACGCTGAGTTCCTATGTTTACCAGGAGCCTGCCCTTAATTGTCATTTCGGCTTTATGATGCGAAACGGGCTTACATCACTTCAAAGTCGTATAAAATGGGCGCGTTTTGAATAAACATTAAAAAAGTCTGAGTGTACTAATTACTATAGAAACGTAAGTAGAGAAACACAACACAATTTTCTATTCCTTAAAAAATAAGAACGCGATTTGGATGCACTAAGTGCCTAAAAACTTGGAATGAGTAGAGACATAACCTTGAAAATTTCAAATCTTGACGTTTTCTGTTATTGTTCGTTAAGTTTTGAGAAATGCATGTGACATTCTGAGCTAACATTCTGATAATAAATTGGCTGTTTATTTGGGAAATAATGAATAACGCGGACGCGCACAGACGCGACGTCTGCACCGCAAACAGGAGCGTTAGCACAGCTGCCACCGGTATTATCGTTCGTTAATGATGATTATGTAGATGTGTATTGTTGAGCGCCGCCGATAATGTCCCGCTGTATAGCTTTCTTGCACGGGTTTTATGTCGCTCGTTTTCTGCTTGATGCTCTTGGATGCTATTACAAGCTCCAATAGAAACAACGAATCGCGTGTTTATATTAGATTCACGCTGCTGGCGGAGCGCGATATTTATTGTTACATAATTAGTGAAATATAAGCAGGGTGGGAAATCAAAATCAAATATGATTTAAAACCTGATTTAAATCCCGTATTGTCTACTATTATTATTCAAATCAAACATTCTGCGCACGAGTAATGCTAAGAATATTTATTATTTAAAGTTCATCTTTCATTTAATATTTTATTTTTTGTATATGTTGTGTATTTATATCAAATAATTATAAAGTAAGGAAGACGTATAGAATACTGTTATAGAAGGCGTTGCGCTTCTATTCAAATCATAGTGCGCTCTTTCTTTCTAGCTTCGACTTCATTCGTCAGACACCTAACGTCACATTGCAATCAAATCAGAACTTAAATTTAAAAAAAAAGAAAACAAAAAATTAAGGGCCGGTTGAAAGCAAACGAGGACGTGGAAAAAAATGCAAATAAAGCTTTTTAAGTGGATAAAAATCAAGCTGCTCTTGGTCTGATAAGGCGGGATTTACATCAGTCAAAATTGATACATTGTACTCTAAAACTTTAAATTTACATTAAACCTTTATTTCGAATTGCGTTCAATAATCGCACGATTGTTTTAAGGAATTGGCTATGTTTAACAAAAAACACATCCGAATGTGATAAATAATGAATTTTTTTTCTAGATACAGTAATTAAATTAAGTAAAACTAGCCTTATTTAAATGAAACAAATTTGAAATATGTAATTAAAAAAAATATATATTGCTATCCTGAATGTAAGCATGCAAAGGTAGCAAAATATGAAACAGTTGTTCAAAACAATAGACAATTTTGCGCTTAGGCTGCCCAGCCTATTCACGTCTTGAAACTTTATTTCCTATTCCACTTCCACCTGGAATTGTTTCAACCTTAAAGGCAAATAATCAAATAAGTTTGCGGATTGGCATAAATTAAACATCAAGCCACCCTCCTCCAGTCCAGCGAGGCCACGTAGGATAGCCCGCAATCCGACACTTGCAAAAGCCGTCCCCACATTCATCAAAATACTCATAATAATTGATGGACCGGAAAGCTCATGACGGAAAACAATTGTCCCTAGACGTTCCTTTGTCTCTTAATTTAGGAAAGCCACTGCGAACATCTGACTTTCGTGCAATCGAGAAGCCACGACACTTTCCTATGGGGACGAGCTTAATCGCCTTTTCACAGCGGGCATAACACTCAAACTCAATTCCGCGAAATCGTTCTTCTGTTTTCCCTTTAAACCACAATGCCAAGTTAAAGGCAAGCACATTGTCTCATTAATCTGAGAGGAACCGTTAACAATGAATTATTAAGCGCTACACGAAAACGTTTTTAAGACAATAAGGGTGCTTCTCTGAGAAGCTGAGAAGTTTGAGATATACGTTGTGTCTCGTAATTGTTCCGGTTTAATTTTCAAAACCCAGGTTTGAAAACAGAAAATAACTTCGCGGCATCAGTTTTGACAATTTGATCACGTAACAAAAACATAAATAGTATTTAAAGGTTATTCTTTTTACATTAATATCTTGTTGTTGATGATGTTATATTGTTACGAGAAATAATGGGCTAAAAGTTAAAAAATCTACCAAAAGCCGTACCGAAAAGATTAATAACAGTACTTAGAACAGAATCTTTGTTTTGGGTTCGGGTTCATTTTCCCGAAAATTAAAGATTAATGTGACTGTAACTTTCAAATGTCTTCCTCCCATCATTCCTAAAATTTTGTTTGTAAAGCAAAGCATAAGTGTGTCCTAAAAACAAATATCTGCAAGTTCTCATCATTAAGACTGTTTAAAAAATTAGTTGAGATTGCATCATATGTGTAATTTCAATATTTTTTTTATCTGCGAATTACCACACAATATGCGAAGGCTTCAATTTAGTTTCAGCGAAGTAAACATGAATACGTATGATTCCCAATGTCGTACACCGACGTCAGCTCCAATTTATGATATAATCTCAGCGTCCCATGTAGTTAAAGTTATTTTTATATATTTTTAAAAGTTTTAAGAAGAAACAAGCCTTCCCGACTTGAATGCCAAAGGAATAACGTTATATACAAATTTATTGAAAACCGTCTGCCAAACATATTCAATTTGTAAGCGCGCGTACTGTTTAACACGGTTTCAGAAATGTCTTACAAGAAGAGCAATTCACGTTGTGTCGAAACCTAGAATGTTATTAGCTTAGGAATATAATAGATATAACTGCGTACCTTTTTTATGTATCAGTTGTGCAATTAAACTTATATGTGCTCTTTCTTCATAATATCTCGATGAGAAGTATCTTGGTGTCAAAAGTATTAAATTCGAACTGTGAATTTCTTTATACAATAAAAATTGGCTTAAATCGTCAGTCGTGTATCGGACAGTCGTATGACGGTCAGTCGCGTAAAGATCAGTTGTGCAGGGATGAATCGCAACGCGGGTCAGTCGCATCCACTTTTTTATATTTCATTGATATTCAGTATAATATTATGCTAATCTACGGCCGATTAGTCTTTTGAATTACAGACATGAAATGCCGCCTGCATCCCCCTGAAAAAAAGGAATGCGATCGTTACGCGGAAAACGTTTTTACTGTATATTGTTTCCGTGACGAATTTATTTCTCGGTTTGTGTAAATATACCAAGCTGTTTATCAGAGTGGATATTGTCTCAAATAAATGATAATGTGTTTTAAAAAACGTTTTAAAATCAGTTTAATTACATTTAAAATAGACCAGCTAGAGCACTTCAAGAAGCTCTTGCAAAAAAATAAGCCCTCTGAAGAATACTTTTTCATCTAGGCAAAACATTGGAGTCTATATGTTTTATGTATGTCATTGTAAATATTATTATTGCAAAGAAAATACAAAATACATTCTGGTAAGCATAAAAAATAAATCCGTATGTACACTCTAAAAAATGCCTGCCCGTCTACTTCTTCGCAATACAATCAAAGAGCCAATCTCTGCGATCTACGAAATCAGCTCAGCGAATGATGAGGCGGAACATCTGTTCAGACCTCAAAATAAAGCCTGCGCTGTGGCACTATGCAATGCCAGCATGACGCTTTGCGCTGCGTAACGCCGCAGCGCAGACTTCATTTTTGATTCTAAGCGGATGTTCCGCCTCAAAATTCACTGAGCTGATGTCCTAAATTGCAGAGATAGGGACCTCGAGTGTTCTGCGGGTAAGTAGGCGCACAGGAATTTTCTAGGGTGTATGTATCTTTAATTTCATCTTGAGCATGTTCTACAATAATTATTGTAAACGATATAAATAAACATCTGGGAGCTCGGCTGTGCATTCAATGAAACTAGCAAATGAATTCCCTGGTGATCAACCTAAGATAGTAAACTAGAGTCAATGTCGACAATTTAACTTTTCATGAACCTCAATATTTAATCTTCGGGAGACTGACCTTTTATACATTTATTTTATTCGTTGTCGATATGACAATAGTGCGAGCAATAATCAGCGCTATACTATAAAATGTACCAAAAGACGTTCCGAGAAAATAGCCAACAGTACTACGAAGGTTATTTTTCTTTTGCAGTTTATTCTTTGCCGATGTAATCTTATTTCAAGCGATACTCAGCAAATTTTTTAAAAGACGCGTTCCGAAGAAACCGAAAAGAAATAAAACAGTACTCACAATGTTCTTTGTTTTACACATATTTTATTCGTTGTTGATCGACTATTATTGCGAGCGATAATAAGCAAACAACGATGAAAGTTAGCAAAACGTGCCCAAACGACGGCGAAACATATTCAGAAGGTTATTTTTTGCACACATTTTTTATCGTTGCTAATGTAACCTTCTTGCGACCGATAATCAGCGAAAAGTATGCTAAGCCTCCAAAAGATGCACTGAAAGATGGGCGACAGTATCCACAGGCTATTTTTGTACACACATTTGTTTTATTAGTTTTTGATGTGATATTATTACGAAATCGGTGTAACAATATCAAAGCTACCAAGAGACCCAAGCAAAGATGTCAAACACTCCTCAAATTTTATTATACGCAACTTTTTTTATTTGTTTTGCTGCAAATTTATCGCGAATAATAATTAGCAAAAAATGGTAAAACCTTTCCAAGGACGAATTGAAAGATTTTCAATAGCATTCCTACTGTTCTTTTTACTTTTTTTTGTTATTTTATGTATAAATATTATTGCGAGTGATAATAAACAAAAGTTATCAAAGCTGCCGAAAGACGTACTGATAGATGGCCAACATTACTCAGAAGGCTATCTTTGTTTTATAAAATTTTGATGCGTTGCTGATGTAATAGTATTGCGAGCGAGGATAAACGAAAAATTATAAAAGATTTCAAAAGGCACACAGAAACATGACCAATAGTACTCAGAAGGTTACTTTTTACGTGTATTTTTTATAATGTTATGGCGAGCGATAATCAACAAAAATTACTAACGCTGCTAAAAGACGTACTGAAAGGTGTAGTATAGTATTCAGAAGGTTACTTCTTACACATATGTTTTGTTTTTTGATGTAATAATATGGAGAGGGATAATAAACAAAAATGATCAAAACTACCAAAAGACATACTGAATCCAAATACGATATAGCTTCCCAAATACTGGAAACTCCCCCGAAAACCCATGGAAGCGAAGCGGAACGCGACAGTGGCACATCTAGCGGACTTAAATCCTACGGAAGCAGACGACGCAATTTAAATGTATAGGCTCCGCGAAGTCCTCGAGCTTTGCGAGCCCTGTTTCTTCAGCCCGTCAGCTGAAACGATTCATTACGGTCAGTCCGCTTGCAAAGCTCAATCCAGTTATCGTTGCATGCAATGACATTCAAATAACAACGCGCGCAGAAGCAAAGCGAGATCACTTTATTTAGCAGTCTTGAACGGAACTCAGGGGATCAGACGCGTTTGAAGCGCATAAGGGGAGCAGGAAAGGGTGTATAGCTACTCGAACTATGTCTTAAGAGGCTACTGTTGATCCGTTACAAAGCGCGTTGTCACAATTTCTATTCTGAATAGGTGATCCTTAAAACGTGCGCAAGCAATGAACTAATATTACCAAAGCAAGCGGACCAGCCACTGCAGCCTAGCAAAAACAAACTTTAGCTTGAAAAATGACCGTGCAAACACTTCGCAAAGTGTGCTTGAAAGATAGCGTCCGCATCCCAGATGAAAATAAAAAGTAATGGGTAACAGTCGCGAAAAACGGCAAATAAAACAAAGAAGTTAGCAGATGACGGAAAAATACAAATCACCCACCAAAGACCTTCTTTAACCACGACGATCGTGCGGCGCTTATGTAAAGAAAAAAAAAAAAGGCTCGAGATACACCTAAGCACTCCTTATTAGGGGTGTCGCGAACTTTTGTCGAACCGGATTTTTTGGTCGAACTTCCGGGGTTCGACTAGGTCAAACCGGTTCGACGAACCTTCGCACCTTTCATCAGATTCGACCGGTTCGACTTTGTGGACAGTGTGGCCAGACCTTGATACGAGCATGTCTAGATTTGGAGACTTTTTTTTTTATGCAAAGGGTTATTTTATTTTATGAACAGTTGCAATTAAAATAAATCAAATCTAATCACTGAAGAAGTTAATAAATTAATTTTTTGCAGTGTATTAACGGAAATAACCAATCAGCGCTGCCCTTAATTTATTCCTTAGCCATCACCATCCAATCCGAAGCCAACTGGCCAGCCTTTCGCGCATGCGCACACGAGTCGAACCTCAATACAAGGTTCGTCGAACATTCCGCTAAAAGTTCGAAACAGTCGAACCTGGTCGAACTCGAACCTCAGCCGGTTCGCAACACCCCTACTCCTTATGAGTAGTGAATGCGAAAGCACGCACGCCGCTCTTCCCCTCCCTTCTTTTGTCGGCGGCGTACTTGCGTCGACGGTCGAGCGCGCGCCTGTCTTCGGCGCGCTGACCTTGGCGTGGAGCGGTGGAGCTGCTTCCTCGCGGACACGCAGCGCCATGGGGTGGCGGTCGTTGAAACTGACGTGCAGTGGGCAATGGGAGCCTCGTCGACGCGCGCCAGCCAATGGGACCGAAGCCAAAATCCATCAGCTTTACTCCGCTCCTTTGTATCGGGGAAACTATGTGCCGTTTTGCTAGGCTTTTCGCTGGTTTCATAGTTGGGAGCTGGCTTCACTTAAAGAGAAGATTCAAGGTGCCATTTGGCACGGCTTTAAAGCTGATGATGTCGGCTTGCTCCATGGGACAGTTAATGCTTTGGCATTATAATAAAGCGTAAAATGGAAATCAGCAGCAGCTCGCGCATCTCCCTCGCGGGAGGTGGCCACCGTCGGTGTTGAGTCCACAACAAACAAAGCGGAAGCAACACGAGGAAACTCATCGAGAAAGAAAAGAGCGTCACGTTTCTTTTCAGTTGCTTGTTGCAAGTTTATTTATTTGCTTTCGCAGTCTTGGCAGGAACTAAAAACAAATCAAGGGAAAGGAATAATGTTGTCGAGCCAACACCACCTACATCTAAGGCCGTAGCGCTTCCCACTCTCCGTTCAAAGAGCATCTCCATGAGTAGGCTGAACTGGTAGAGCTCTTCTTTGGAAAGCTCCCGTGACAAATGGCTTCTTTGCAGTGCACGTTCTATTTTGCTTTCTCTCTCCCTCTACGATTGATTCGGCGCAAACAAAAAACAAAAAAGAAAAAACGAAGTGGCGCCACGACGTTCTGTTTCGTTCTTTCTCCCCAACGGTCGTTCGTTGCGTTCGTTTCTTCGATAGCTTTGTTGAGCTACTCCTGCGAGTTGGGTCACGTGAAAATGAGGAAAGAGGAACCAAGAAGAACAACGCTAGACGCGAGTAGGTTTTTAAACGCCGAGGGTCGGAAGTTCAATTCTTGAGTGAGATGGAGCACACTTTGGAACACAACCCAACCCACTCTTCGTACGTTTCAGTTCGATGGTTGTTCGGTGCTCTCGTGCCGAACAAAGTTGCATATCCGCGCGTTCGCGGAAAGTGAGGTTGGTATACAGCGAAAGTGAAAGTGTCCATATTTGAGTTTCTGCAAGGATGATTATGGAAGCGCGAACTACTGCAAATTGACGGGAAGATCTGGCTCTTTCATGGCATGCTAGGGTAAGAAGTTTTCAGTTTTTAAGATCGGGGGTTCGTTTCTTGTTCTTACTTTTTGCTGAATGCAGACTTACGAGTGATTTGGTTGTTGCCTGGAAGCAACATACTATTCAAATGCTGATCTAGTCGCTACTTGGAGGCGCAGAACTAAATAAAAAATGACTTGATTTACGAGTTCAGGTTGGAATAATTTTCGTAAAGTATGCAAGTGATTTACTATCACGGTTTCAAACAGCACAACGATGTAAATATAAAAAACAGAAGTACATCGTGTCGTTTCTCCGTGTTGTCATCGGAGCGCAGAAATGATCCTCTACAATTCCCTAGTAGGACATATTTTAGCGGGTCTTTGAGCATTAGTTTGGAGTGCACAGAAGCCGGACTATGGTTCATTGACTTGTTTACTTGTCCGTACAAAAGAGGCATATGCTAAAAATTTAGCTGCAGCCCCTTCAGGCTACCCAAGGAATCCTACACACACCAGGTAGCTCTAGAAGCATATTATTATTATTATTATTATTATTATTATGATTATTGTTATTATTATTATTATTATTATTATTATTAATAATACTCTAAACGACTTATTTTTTCGCAGGCTCAATTTTTTCGCGATTTTTATCAAAGCTGAAGTTTGGGAATAATTCGCGGGTTCTAATTTTCGCGACGCGGTGGGATCTCAATACAGATTCCAATATATTTACATTTTACCGGAATTGTTCGCGGTACCTATTTTTCGCGAATTGTAGGCTATTCGCGAAATTCGTGAAAATTAGGATCTCGCGAAAATTAAGTTGCATACAGTATTATATTCTTAGTATTCTTGTTAGTGTGTGTATCTGCTTTTAGGTTCTCGGGCACAGAGACACTTGCATCCGTGGGGGAGAGGTACCGCGTTCGGGCTACTGAACGTCGGCGGGTCACCGTTTCGAAACTGGCCGAGGAACGAGATGTAAGTATTTTTTGGAAGAAATGAAATTCGCAAGGCGTCACAGACATTTCCGACAATCAAAAGATCCATACCCTGAGCGATGATCGTCTATCGGCCGATGATCGACTATTGCCATATGCTCGATCATCTGTCAATAATAAATTTATTAATCGATATTCGATTATCAATTATAAAATATCTGTTTCTGATATCTGAATAGGTTAGGGTAGAAAAGGATTTGGCTAATCGCGCGCTCCTACGTGAGACCAATGGATAATCGCGCGCTCCTACGTGAGACCAATGGATAATCGCGCGCTCCTACGTGAAACCAAGGATAATCGCGCGTCCTACGTCAGACTTAGCGGTCAGTTAGCCAATTAGGTATCCCAATAGATAGGATATATGTCAGAAACTAGATACCCAATTATCAATATCTGACATCTGATACTTCTAAGCCGAATAGATGCGATCAATGTCAAAAACTAAATACCCGGATATCGATATCTGAAACGTATGTTCTCATCGAAAGCATATGTTTAGTACTGATTTGTTATTGGCTCAATCGTGTCTCATATTATACACTACTCTCCGAAAAGCAGACACATGTCTGTAACTATATCCTCCACTAAAACACTAACCCAGTACTCATTACTTTCACAACCAGTGGAACACTTATCATCCTACAAGTATTTTGGCGTGTATTTTACAGACACATTATCATAAAACGAGCACATCGAACAAATAACAGATAGAGCAATCAAACACTTCGTTTAATTAGATGAACATTATATCTTGCTTCCATTGAAACAAAAAACGACTCGCGTACAAAACATTTATCCTCCAAAAATTGCAATACGCAAGCATAATTTGGGATCGACAGCTAAATTGCCTAATCTCGAGGCTCGAAAGGTCAAAACGAAGCAGCCAGATTTATATGCAGTGATGATTCATCCTAAACTAGTGTCCCTGCTTTAAAAACTAACATCAATCTTCCTCTACTAGAGAGAAGACGAAAAATAGCCCGATTGTGTTTTTTTTCAAAATGTATATTACTCAGATTCCGATTTTCAATCTACTTACTGCAGGGCTGCCGATTTCATATCATCCATGTTAGACAATTCCTGCAAAATTGAATCATTTTGGGGCCATACTAACACCTGCCTAATTTTTCCCCTTAGCACTTCGCATCACCGACTGGAACAAACTACCAGACCGTATTGTAACTGAGTGCAATCCCATTTCATTTAAAAACAAGTGAATCAATTTGTGTGTCTGTGAACCTTGATTTATAGAACTGCATCCTAACAATGACATGTCACTAAGCGTTTTTTTTGTTTTGTGTGTATTTTTACTTGTTGGTGTCTATTCTTTATTTTCAATTACGTTTTTGTCTTTTATTTGTAAATCTCCCTCATGTAATGCGCCTTCGGATGCCTTTGACGTAAATAAAATGAAATGAACTGAAATTAATCGTTCACCCGATTTTTACTGTAGCACATTTTACACAGTCCCACTACTCCGATTATTGCCATTTTATAGGAATTCCTTTTTTATACAACTCCCATGTCATTCATAGACAATTACACCACCCTGTTTATAAAATTAAATTAACACATCTGTTTCAATATATAACTTTCTAGTATCTTACCGCAATAATTGTAGGTTATAATAATTTTCTTGCGTTTTAGAATTTGTTTTTTAAATCACGACGTAAAAGCTACGCGCGAAGCCTTCAGCACGGCGCAATAGCGCTCCGCCCGTCAGCCTGCTGCCGAGACGTCACAGGAGGTGTCTTCTGGCCTTCTCCTCTGGGTGGTGTTGGTCCAGCTCAAACTGTCCGGTAGATAAGAGTCGCACGCTGCAATCTGGTACGTGCACGAAGTGCGTAACATTTTTTGTTTCGCATTTGTTTTCCCAGTGACTGGCAGGAGTTTCGTTTGCTCGCTTGACGAAGCAGATGAAAAGTACAGTCAAGTACTTGTTGACATACATGTCCAGGAAATCTTTGCACACCGTGCCTTTGTTTCGAGTGTCAATCAGCGGCGTCAAGTTCGCCTTCAGCTTAACTCTTCTCTGGTGAAATATATCAGTGAAATATGTGCCGAAGGCACGACTGATGTTACCGGCCAGGTGACGAGCTAAGTCGGGAGGTGGTGTAATTTTCGCATGCAAATATTTCTTGTTCTTCAACAGAATGTCTCTCGAGGGGATCCATGTTACTCATTGCAGTTGAACATGGCAAGCATGATAACAGACGTTTCTGGCTGCCCACCCGGCTACAAAAGACTGGGTGTCCAGTTGTGCATCTGGTCTGTCGTCCGTGATACTCTCCGCGATCTCCGTGGAGTTGTTATAATCGTCTGTTAAGGCGTCAGTGGCGATTTGGATGCCAGTCTTGGATAGCTTTTCCAGTTTAATTTGAATGCTGCAGTAACTTAAGTACTCACATTTTTTCGGTCTTCAGGAAGCAGAAGGATTTTCCAACCCATCGCAAAAACTCGTTTTTGCAGTGGTAGGCAGCACATGGAATGCCTGCCATCTCCCAGAATGCGCTGGTGTATGTGCGAAGGCGGCCGGTTGATCAGCAAACGATGATACATAGCAGATGGGCCCGCATACACAAATTAAATACGAATGTAAATGTATAACGAGCTTGCTTACATTTTTTCTATGTATATTAAATATCAAGAAGAACAAATAAAGATTTTGGAATAGAAATACCATCGAAAGCAAAAATAGAAGGTTATCGCGGACGACAGTGGAATAAAACAAAAACACCAATAACACAGTTGCGGACGACCCTCAAAATGTCCGGGCATAGCGTAGCAGACTAACCGGTGGTAGTAAGAGCCGAAACGACGGCAAGGGATTGAAAACTATGTCAAACAAGGCAAAGCAAAATACACAAGGGTTCCAACGTCAAGTAAACAAAAGTGTGAAAAAAGCAACAAAAATACAACATAAAACCAAGAGAAAGAAAGAATGCGGCGGCCTAGTGCCGCGTTCAACATAAAAATAATGTGGGCTTTGAAAACTGAAAGGTGTTTCAAGACGGTCCAACGGGTGCAGGCCATTATCGTTGAAGGCGCAGAAAACGTTAGTCGTCCTGGTGCTTACATTCGAAATTTGCGCACCGTACGTAACATGACCTAAATCACCTTTATTTGTTGTACGACTCTCTCTTCTTTTTTCTTTTGTATGTGCGAAAAATCTTCTTTTTTTGTAACTCCGCTTTTAATAATTTCAGTAATAGCGTCAGATGTACAAGTGCACAACAATCTTCTTCAAGAGCATAGTGACGTCGCAGGAACGTACGTGGATCGAAATTGCCCTTTGCTTCTTCATGCGGAGACGATCTTAACGGGATTATCCAGTTCGCCGATTTGACAAAACGGTTATAAGCAAGACATTCATGAAACCTGGGAATTGCAACAAGAGAACAAATTGATTGATAAGAACAGTAAAGCTGAAACCTAGCTATGCTGTAAACATTTTGTACATTACCCTAAAAAATAGCGCGAAGGTACATTTGTGTTTCGTGTCTATTATGTTGTATAAGAGTGTTTTATTCAGGAGAGCCTCAAAATTGCTCCCTGAAAGATATAACATCTTTCCCACGCGAAGAAAATGTCCTTCACTCATGAGGTGGCACCTATTTTCTAACACTCGAAAGAGCGAATACCCTTGGCATTTTTTTATTGGTCACCTGGCACGGAGACCGCCAATACCAATGCGTTGTGGAGAATTGGTCTGCTAGCGGAGAATCCGAGCTCGCCAGGGGCCTTGCGGTCCCCTTTCGTCCGCGCTCCGCGAGAGTAGCCTGAAGTATTGGCTTACATGGTATTTGTTGAATCCTATCAGCACATTTCCTCGGCTCATACTGGGGCCAGTTAAGTGCAAGCTTGGGGAAGGCTTAAGCCAAGTTGGCTCAAGCTCGCGCCAATATGACCCAAGTCTGGGCCGAGGAAGTGTGCTACTTGGGTAAAGATGTGCAACAGTATCTGAAGATTATTTTCTTTACACATTTTCTTTTCAATGTTGATACAGTAATATTCACATCGATTATCAGCAGAAAATTATAAAACCTATCAAACGACTGAGAGAAGAATGGCCAAACGTGTTTAAACAGATAATTTTTACAAAAAAAAATTATGTGTATAAAAGTATGAATAGACCAAATCAGCAAAACAATATAAGCTATCAAAGATATATGAAAGATGGCCAACGCTGTTCAGAACGTTATTTGTAATTTCTCTTATGTGTTTTTTGTTCGTTTTCGACGTATAATTCCGAACGGTGCAGCGAAAAAATATAAAACATCCCTAGATATCTTGTTTATTAAGTCCAGGGTGTCCATTACGCCCAGGAAAAAACTGAGACCCGTCATCATACCTTGTATATACAAGGCTTAACACAACCAAAAAACGTGGCGTCGCATTTTGGTGTGCGAGTAGTGTTTTCGGCACCAGTGGAGCTGTCTGATCTCTGCCACAAAATCAACAACAGAGAAGATGGGGCTGACATGTGCAAAAAAACTCACTAGAAGCAGTTCGTAGATTGTGCCTCCTCGGTCGTGTCATGGGTCCTCGGCCCATGACATGTGGTTAGGAGTACGTACATCAAACGGGCAGGAGCGTCAATCACAATGAACGAAAGCACGCGCTGTCTCTAAGAAATTCCCCTTCGGGCAATCAGGCTATTCAATGTAATAGATTCCCATGTGCCGGTGAACTATAAAAACACAAACATTCTCGGGAAGTTATGAAACAAGATCTCTAGCGAATTGTATGATTCATTCAACATCAAAATGCATGGGGGTGACAGATGCAAAAGTGCACCTACTGCTCATTTAACAGATAAATAATTTGAATTCCTTCTTCAGAAGCCCGACTGGGTGTATGAACACTTTATATTCTTTCAATAAACAGTGAGTTTTTATAGCGCTTGTGCAGTTTCTCTTGCTTTATATCCTTGTCATGCGCCGCTTTTGTCAAAAGGTACGATGTACCAACTAGCAAATTTCTCACTATTGAAAAAACCCTATACCCAAAGATGGCCAACTTTTTTCAGAAGGTTATCTTCCGTTTTTACGCATTTATTTGATGCTGATGTAGTATTATTGAGAGCTATATCCAATGAAAAAATATTGCAGGGCAGTAAATAGATGGTAGAGGCAAGTTCGTAGATACCACAGGGGTGATTATCTGCGTATGCATGAAATACTAAAACATCGACGATGGGGACGGAGACAGGACTTCTTTCATTGAGCAGCAACATAGAATAACACAAAATATAAAACCGCTTCCCGATGATTTCAATGCTCTCGAAGAAGGAAAGAAAAACATTCCTAAATGAAAGGAAAATTTACACTAAATTTCAAAGTTGAAAAAGCACTTGCGTCACGACGAGGTATCAGTAATCTAGATATTTCTGTTAGGAATTCGACATCTGTCCTTGTCAGTGATAAGAAAGGTGCAGAAATATTGCTGTTGACAGTCCCAAAGGGAAATGTACTCTAAATTTATAATTTAGAAAGCGCTAGCGTCATGGCGAGGTATCAGTAATCTAGTGACCTATAGTGTTAGGAATTTGACCTCTGTCTGTCATTATAATAAAGGTACAGAAATGTTCTTGTTGACAGTCCCCTAGGCAAATGATTCGATGATTTCTCTCCCAAACCTGTCGTATTGCCGGCTGAGTATTCTAGTATCATAAAAATAAGGGGTACGGTCATCAAACGTGTGGCTGTAAGCGATGAATATCTATGAATTCGATAGCATTTACCGTTGCTCACACGGGCAGGTGTTCGGTCTCGAGGACTGAGAATGGAGCACATGAACTGAATTTTCGACAATTTAGTCTACCTAAATTTGGCAGATAAATTGACCGGGGAAAACTGTATTGGTGCATAGGGCACATGACGTCAATTTGCCCCTACATTTGGAGGAAAACGTTTCTGCTAAACTTGGAGTAAAATATTTCCGCTAAATTTAGAGGTAAATTTTCCTTGGAAATTCAGCGAAAAAATGACGTCCGGTGACCTATACACCAATTCAGTTTCGCTCCTACAATCGGAGAAAAACTGTTTCCCTAAATTTAGCGGGAAACCTCAAATGGAGCATAGGCCACGTGACATCAATTTTTCTCTAAATTTATCAGAAACGTTTTTTGATAACTTTGGCGGGAACATTTGTCTGCAAACGTTTGCGGGAAACGTATTGGTGGACAGATTCAAGATAGAGAAATCTGTGCTGAGTAGCTTAATAATGCAATAGCATTAAACTATAAAATCTACGCACAAAGTGTAATCTTGGATATAAGAAAAAATAATAGGACGTTCAACAAAATGCACATCAATTCATACTTCCATAGGTATTTATTGTCAACTTCCAATTGTAAGGCTTTTAGACTCGAAGGTAAATAACTAAATAAATCAGTAGGATGGCACGAATGTGACGTGGAGTAAAAGGGCACCCTGTTACACGTCAGCGACGCCACGGAGACTCGCCCACAATAGGACATTTGCAAAAAAAGTGTCCTGATTATCACGCGATCTTTCAAAAGATCTATTCAAGAGAAGCGGAAGCTCGTCACGAAGAAGCATGCAGCCTAAATGTGGATTGGTGTTTTAATTTCCAGAAATTACTAGGAAATGTAGGCACTAGTACTATCGGGGAATAATGAAACTTTCCTATGTGGATGGCTCAATCAATCGCTTTCTTCAAACGGGCATTCGTGAAACTCCATCTTGCGCGCTCCTTTGTTTCCTTTTGAAATGCGCAGATCGCGCTGGGGCCAACGCCATGGTTTCATCCACCTCGGCACGGCGAGCAGGGAATAAGCATTTATCGCAATCGGTAACCTTTATCGAGACAGTAAGGACGCTATTCGTAGAATTGAACCAAGGCGTATTTTGGCTTTAATAAGTAGAGTCTTTTCAAAGCGTTCCTCGTAAGACTTATTCCACTATAGACAATGCGTTCTTCGTTCCTACAAATATAACGGTATTACCGTGCTCTTACTGTCGTACTGATGTAATTCCAAATCCAGCAGACAAAGGTGAGCCATCTAGAATTGTCGTCTCGGAAACATATCTAGATTATGTAAGAAAATATCGGGAAAAAAATGAACAAAAGAAAACTTAAAGTCAGAAGTATTAATACAAAGTTGTTTCCAAACACACGTAATTTTGAGCATATACACCGTACTATTGAAGGGGGTCGGGCGGGCCGGGGGGGGGGGGGGGGGCTGTAGTTGTCTTTCTTATCCATACTTTAGTCCTTTTTAATATTTGGGAAAGGGAAGGGAAATGCCTCTCAAACTTTTCGTCTCCAGAGTATCGCATTGCGCATTATTAAGAATTCACACTGAACTAATCTGGATTAAACCTTTAAAGGGTAACTGCAAAGAAACAAAAATGTTTTTTTAAACAGCCTATTTAGGACAAGCATGTCACAAAACAAATCTTCCGCGAAAAAACAAATTTTTTCTAGCAATATTTACGCCGCAGGACGTAATTTAGTCGAAGTCCCAACTTTTCCACATTTGAAACTCCCGCTCTTTCGAAGCGCACGGAGTGGCTGCTATACGTCACTCCGTGACGTATAATACCAACTTTGTGGTGCGCGATTTAAAACGGACGAAATAGCCGCAAACTAAAATGAGCCTCGCGCAATAAATATTGCTGTAACAAATTTTTTTTTTGTCAGAAAATTTGTTTTGTGACATGCTTGTCCCAATTAGGCTGTTTAAAAATACACATTTTTTTTTCTTTGCAGTTACCCTTTAAGTAAAAAGTCAGCGAATGCAACAAGTGCTACCCCTCTGTGGCAATTACTATTACTCTACTAGCTTTTTGCTTCATCTCTGACGCCTCGGGTAGTAACTGAGGTTGTTACCAACCAAGAAAATTTAGATAGTTATTATTGCAATCCAAAACCGTCGAGCTGATAATCGTTATTACTGTTGATGAGTAGATATTAGGAAAAGCACCGAAAAATGACCGCTAAAAAACGCATATGAGCAGGTTGCTATATCGAGTGACGGAAACAGTCACAGCGGCCGCGTTTTCTTTTTACTAAAATATTCATCACTTCGACACCACAAAAAATCAGTGTTCAGGAACAACATTAGTAAAAACAAAGCAAGATTCTTGCAAAATTATAAATTACTTAGGTGATCCCTGAGGAAAGGCGTACCTAAAAAAGGCGGACATAAAAAAGCGGAAGAGGAGCCCATTCTTTCAGTAATGTGCGTGGGGCGTGAATGCGTTTCATCTACGAGATATATTGAGAAACTATTTTACGCGTACAATGTTTGTGTAACATTAAGTGAAGGAGTCGCAACGCCTACAGACCTCTACCGTGCGAAAAAAAAAAAATATCTCGCAGTCTTTGATTTTCTCGGTAGCTACGGCCACATATATAGCTTCTCGAGCTGAGTGGCGCTAGCTCAAGAGGAATAAAATAGCGGTTACAGCGGTTACTACCTTCCTTAGTCAGTAACTGTTACCAATATTCCCATTACTCACTTCAGTTACTAAAAAGTTAGAAACATATGTTTCACACAGTAGCTAACATTAGTAAGTACTACGAGCTTTTGTCTAAAGGTTGTTTCCCACACTTGCGTTATTCTCAACGAGTACGACTGCAACGGCTTGCGATGTACGGGTTGTTACGACAACAGCTGCGTCGGTTCAAACAAAATGATGCAAAAGCCACTGATTTAGACTGGATCACGGATAGAAGCTTTTCTTTCTGGGGTCGAACGGCACCACCGGCAACAATCACTTGACACCAGCGAATCCATTAGACTCTATTAGAGAAGCGAGAAAAAGTGCCGTTTCCCTATTTCTATGACGTTGTCGTCACTGACACGTTTTGGCTGCTTTTATAGAAGCCTGTCAAATAGCTTGCGCACATACATGTAGTCAAGAGTTACTCTGCTGGGCGAAAAATGTAGTTCAACTCGATGAGACAAGAGTTACCTATTAACCGCGGATTCGGTTTAGACGATTTGGGTTTTAGGAGACAACAAGCTTAAAGGCTTTGTTACGTCGAATGGGTTCACCCCCGGAAAGCCGCTCTCAAGATGGAACTTTTTCGACATTCATCAACTTGGGAGCTTCCCCGAGGACGGTCTTATTCACCGTCAAGATCCTTTGTTTACTCCACTACGAGAGCAAGCTTGCCAGCTCAGGCAGGGGTGCTCCGGCACGTTCGATTGTTTAATCGGCATTCGAACGCATGGCAAATACCGATTCAATCTTCGAATACCCGAAATAATGACCGCAGCACATAATAAAATACTCGCCTTTGAGCACAGCGTTCATGCTTCAATATTCCCAATCTTGTGCGATCGCCCCATAGACTCGCGTGTATTGCCTGATGTCAAGTAATGGCCGCGGCTGATGCCACCGACCGTCTCCCGATCCAGCCTTCTACAATAGAGTTGTAAAACACTGATTTGTTGGAGCCGACGCACCTCCTGCCATAGCAACCCGCATATCGCAAGCCGTTGTACTCGGGGGGGGGGGGGGGGGGGGGGGGGTGGGCTTGATGCTACTGAGTGAATTGTCCTTGAGACGTTTCCCTCTGACCGCAGCCACTGAGCCAATGAAAAGCGTCGGGGGTTTGCTTTCACTGGTTGAGCCAATCACGCAGAGAAGAACGCCTATTGGCGTTAATTCCGATAACGATACCCGATATTTCGCCTTTGGGCACGAATCGTATCGTTATGGGGGGAGGTATCGGAACGATCTACCAGAACTCTCCACTGGCTCCATCGGAAATTTGCGACGGCTGAGGTAGGATTTAAGGACGAACGGAGAAATCGAGCAATTTCGTAAATCAATGTTATGGCGAATTCGATGGTCAATCGTCGGCAACTTATTTTGTAGGAAAACCGGCAATAGTGTTCGCGTGGTCAGTTTTCGGCCGGCGCACACCGTTCGGGTGGTGGTTCTCTGGCAAGCATCGGCAACTTTCTGGCGCTTTTTCAGCCCGAGCTCCAAACGGCCGGGCGAGTAGGCGCCAGACAGTATCCGGTGTTGTCACTTCCGAAATGAGAAAGAAGTTCACTAAGAAAAAAAAAATGAACGCAGGAACGAAACTGATCTGAAGTCACTTCAGCAGACACTACTCGAGTCAATCCAAGTCGTTGGGACATGGGTGGCGGCGGCGACAGCATCTCGCTAGCGGTGTCGCGCGTACAAAAGGCGAGGTAAACTGCCACCGTCTGGCGTTTCGTGCTCGGGTGCTGAGGGTCACGTGGTGTGCCGCCGGCGCGAGTCTGGTTGCCGGTTCCGCCGGCTCGGTCTAGCCGGCGATTGACAACCCGAATTCGCCATTACTTTAAACCGTGTTGGCGGTAGCGGTGTTACCGGAAACGGGTTACCTCTTTTTGCTAACGTTACTTTTTCTAAACTGCAACGTACTTACCTTAATTATTTGTAGAAACGTGGTTACGTTACTCGTTGTTTTTTCTTCACAAAATCTAAAAATGCTACAGTTCAGTTTTTCTTTGTAGCATCAAGCCTTGTGAATTTTTTTAGTTTTTGCGTTTTTTTTTTGCGGTTTCTTTTTGAGTATTTAGGTGAAGCCGTACAAAATATAAAGTAATTATGTTCAGTTTCTGCATGGACACCAAGTTTCTTAAAATAAGGCGCTTATGCATACTTCAAGTGTCAGAACTGTCAAACGTGTAAATTCATATTTAAGAAAGTAATGCAAATATAACGTGCGTTGCTTTTAGTGGTAATGCATTCCTTTTATTTTCAAGTAAGGTAGGACGGTAATGGGTTCCTTTTATTTGCAAATAGCGGATAGCGTAATTTATTACTTTTTTTTTTCTAACGCCCACAACACCTGGTGCAGTCCACGATGCTTGTGATATGTATAATTTGACACATCAACGAGAAAGAGACAATGTATTTGTTTTGGCAATAAGTGCCAAGGTGACCGGCACAATGATTGCGATGGACCTTATTCATTATTAGCTCGATCTTTCGGCGGCTGCAAGCACTATTAGAGACACATCGTCATCTTTGACGCTTCACAGTCCCGACCACACGCCTCAGTACGGACCCCACCCTCTCAGCAAAGCATTCGTCGCGTGTTCTTGTTGTTGTTTTTTTTTTCAGGTATACTAGCGGTGTGAGACGTTTAAGAATAAATTGCGAATATCATCAAGCGCGACTGTGTTGTTGGGGATATCACGAAGAATTTTTTTGAAAGCATGAAATGCTTTGTAACGTAATCCCCGAATCCCAACATTTCGTTCGTGCGTCCATCTGTCCCTCCGTGCATTACCCGTTAAAGGTGGCTGGAAAATTGACCTCACGTGACCCGACGTCATGTGACTTAAACGCACTATAGAAATTGACTTCACATGTCCATACGCCGGTCCTCTTTCCCTTATTAATGTAACAAAAAAAAAATAACATCTTTAACTTAAACACAAATTGAGTTTCCCCGCAAGATTTAGCTTGCAAATCGACGTGACGTGACCTCGCCACCAATTCAGTGTTTTGTTAAATCTAGCGGGGAAACATACCTCGCGTGGCGCAATTATTCCCCCTCACCATTCCACTTCTTACTTCCCCCTCCCCTCCTCTCCCCGCACCTCCCCCTCTAGGGTGTCCTGAACATCTGCCTCCTTTCCCCTCGCTCCCCATCTAACGCCAATTACATATTTTTCCTTCACGCTCCTTTTATTATCCACCCCTTCCCTATTCTTTAGCAATACCTGATTCAACCTCCTTTTTCTCCCTCCCCCTCACTGGTCATGTGACACCAAATCAATTTTCCCGCTAAATTTAGTGAAAAATTATGGGTCTAATGACGCACCGATTTTAAATTCCCAATTCTCTCTCCTTCCCCCTCCTTCCCTTGCAATCCCTCTCCTCAACCTCCTAAAGTGCCTCTTCTCCCCCTTCTGCCTCACCATCATTCCGCTTCCTCCCCTTCCTCTTTCACTCCCCATTCCCCACCTACATTGCACTTCCTTCCTTCTCCTCCCCTTCCTGCTCATGTGACAAACACAATCAGTTTTCCTAAATTTACTTAAAACAAACACAACTTGGAGGACGCTTAAGCTTCGCCTTTAAAGGGGCACACACTGGTCAAAATCATTTTATTTTTATAATCCGAAACGATTGAAAACGATACCTGGACACCACCCTCAGGATTGCAAACTTGGGAACTCAGTATTTGTGAAGTAAATAAATGAAAGACGTTTACAATTCTCTGTATTGCCGAATTAGAGCGCAGCTTTGAGGAGAAGGGGAGGGCACGAACGGGTGGGTATGCCCCTCCTCCCCCTCCCCTCGTCCTCTGCTGCTCCCCTCCCATTTAGCGGGAAATTTTCGCTAAATTTCCCGCAAAATTAGCGGTAAAAAGTCTGAGCTAAATTTAGCGGGAAATTGTTTTGGCTGAAGTTAGTGGGGTATTAAGGAAATAGTATTATTGTATGCGAAATAACTTACATTTTGTTCTAAGGCAGCTCGAGCCCATAGGAAGAAAGTAAATTAGTTGACTGTAAATAGCAAGTTCAGTACCCCCTGCCACACAAAAAGTCAATATATTTTCATTAGCTGAGATGGATTTAATCAGCTCGCGGTGTTCAGTGATGATACGAGCGTCACAAGCTGATTTGTCGACCCCATAATATACTTCGATCGAAATCACATTAATTTTGCCATACGGCAAAATTATTGCAATGCAAGAATTCAGTGACTGCACGCGATAAAATCGCGTACATGATTGTGACACTTCTCTAGCTCCAGACTCGGAGCGAAAATAAAAGTTTTTTCTCTCTCTCTCTCTAGCAGTATCCGTGTATACTATTTCTACTCGATTTTTAACTGTGATCTTCTTTTCAGCGTCCGATCACAGCGTGTCTCGCCATTTTGTTGAAGTATTTATGTATAAGATATGCATTCCTACAGCACTAATTTCGTGACTCAATGTTTTTAACTTAAAACAATCACATTTTTTTATAGGTGTCCTCTACGCATACCTCGTGCCATTTCGCACCGATTATTTAGCGCTGTAAAGTTTTGCCCGTTTAATAAAATGTTTTTTAGACACGTTTCTATGTGCATCTATCATTTTAGCTAATAAGACACGCGTATGTGGCTAAAAGCGTGTTACGACGGTCGATCCACTCGCGTTGCCTTCGCTTCGATGCGCGCCCCCGATGGCCTTACTTTGCGACGTCGCGAGAAGAGTGCTGCGGCCTTGTCTTCTACGAGGTGTTGCGTTGCCTCGGCTCAATAGGTTGTGTTCGTTATGCGTCGCGAACGCGAACATAATACAGGCCATATCTCCCCCTTAAAAAAACTTCACGGTTACACGGGCTCAGCCGCGTAGGTGGCTGGCGCGTCCGTGTTGATCTTCTGAGAACAGGAGGGCTGCCCTCCGTGTCTTGGTCACGTGTGCCATTAAGCGGTGTGGCAGGTCAGCTTAGAGTGCCTGCCTCCGGTGTTGCAGAATCGTCCTGGCTGTCTTGTATCGTGGTTGGAAAGTCGTCACCGGAATTCAGAGACGGTGAACAGTTTCGCTGACTGATGCCGCTGGAAAGGGCGAACATTTTCGATGTTTTTGCGCGCCTGAGTCTATCATCTTGATTCGGAGATATTCCCTCTTCCTCTTTGGGTTCATGTCTCAGCTGTTCAATGTGCTGTTTCCAGATATTTCCGTCGTTCGTGTGACTCTCATATTTTTGGTTTTTAGAACTCGGACGACGACGCATTTCGACCATTTCTTGCTGTTCCTGCAGTCTCCTGCCCAGACCAGGTCATTCTGACGTAGGTGTCGTTCTTTAAGCTTGCGCGAGGCGTGCAGCTTCCCCTGTTTCGATCGCAGGACAACCGTTATTGATTGTCTAAGAAGATGGTAGCTTGTGCGAAAAAGCCATTTGTCGTGTGCGGGCCGTCCGGTATGCAACCAAGTTATGGCATGCCTGTTCCATGGTCAGCCCCGAATTCAGGCTTGCGTTGACAGACTTCTTGAACGTTCCCACGAAGTTTTCTGCCGCAACGTTCGTTGCGGAATGTTCAGATGTGAGAATGACTGCTGCACTTTGTTTCTTGTCATGAAATCCCGGAATTTGCTTGATCGGAATTGTCCGCTATCGTCTGTCACAATCCTTTATTGGCAATTCATGTCTTCCAGAGAGTTAGAAACACTGTTATGGCGGCTGCCGAAGTCGTCGAGGTCATGGGCACTACCTCGGGCCCTTTCGAATATGCGTCAAGGATCAGGAAAAAAATACCTTCCTTAAAAGGGTCCTGCGAAGTCTGCATGCAGGTGTTGCGATTTCTTTTTCGGGTATTCTCACGGGTGCATGGGAACTTTGGGTGTCTCGTTGCTCACTTCTTGGAACGGCCGACAACTTCGGACCATAGTTTCGATGTCATGATTAAAAAGCGGCCACCACGTGTAGTGTCGTGCCAGTCCCTTCATCTTTGGCATTCTCGGATGACCTTAATGCAAGTCGTTCAAAACGTGTTTTCAGTACCTCGAGAGTACGATGACCCGTGTTTCCCACATTAAGCAGTCGAGCTCTACGGTTAGTACCATTTTGCGACAGAAGTAAGGCCTGAGGTCATCGGTATTCACTTGTTCGGGCCATCCATCCATGGTGAGTCTTAAGACTTTAGATGGCACGGTGTCTTTTCGTGTCTCTCTGCTGATCTGCTTACGTGTCAGTGGAAGTGCTTGGAACGTTTGTAGATGGAGACATGACTTCGTTCATTCTTGTAGTTTCTGATTTGGTAGCGCCCTTGTCCGTCATTGGGAGACTCGACAGCGTGTTTGCGACTACCTTCTTATCGGTCGACACAAACGTTAGGTCAAAGTCATACCCTGAAAAGATGATTGACCATCGCTGCATTCTTGCTGAAACCGTCCCTGGGATTCCCTTACTGGGATCGAAAATCCATTCCAGGGGTTTGTGGTCCGTCCACAGCGTGAAGCGGCGTCCAAACAAATACTGGTGAAATTTCTTTACGCCTTTAACTAGACTCAGTGCTTCTTTGGCAATCTGAGAGTATTTTCGCTCACCTTTGGAGAATGTTCTTGACATGAAGGCGATCGACCTTCGATGCTTGTTGGGTAGTGCGTCTTGAAGTACTGCACCAATGCCATGGCTCCATGCGTCACAGTGCAGTTCCAGAGAAAGTGTAGGGTCAAAGTGCACTAGCAGACTCTGCTTGGTGAGTTGCTTCTTCGCTTCCTTGAAGTCTCTTTGGCATGATTTCAACCATTTCCTCTTTTTATATTTTCGAAACAGTTCCTGTAGCAGATGTAGGGTGTCGGCTGTGTTGCTGATGAACTTCCCGTAGTAGTTCAGCAGTCCCAAAAATCCTCTCAGTTCTTTTTGGTCTTTGGGCGTCTTCGCTTGTAGGATCGCATTCAACTTCTTGGGATTTGTGTGGATCCCTTGTTTGTCTATGACATGTCCTAGGTACCCGATGTAGTCCTGCATAAAGCAGCTTTTTTCCTTTTTCCCAAGCGAAGGCCGCTTTCCTTGAGTTATCGTACTACGATGTCCAGGTTCCGCAGGTGATGTTGATCGTTCTTGCCAGTTACCACGATGTCATCCTGAAATGCACCTGTTTACGGCAAGTTCCCAACAAGTTCTTCGATGACGTGTTGGAAGATAGCTGTAGTTGGGGGTATTCTAAATGGCGCTCTGTTAACCTGAGAGAGCTTTTTCTTTGTGTTGATCACAGTGAGGTTTCTTGTTTCTTCCGCTAAGGGGATCTGGAAGTAGGCTTGTTTGCGATCCAGCTTGGTGAACTTCTCCTCATTGGCAATCTTCACGAAGATATTTTCAGTCTTTTGTAGTGGGTAGATATCTGGCTTCGAGGCTGGGTTGAGTGTAACCTTGTGGTCCCAGCATAGGCGAACTTGTCCGTTTGCCTTCATCAGTGGAACGATTGGAGTCGCACACTCACTCATCATCGCAGGAATGATTATGTGCTCTTTCTCAAGGCGATCCAGCTACTCTTTGATCGTTTGTCGGATTGCGTATGGAACTTACCTTGGTCTGAGAAACTTTGATTGAGCATCATGATTCACGCAGAGTTTCACGGCGTAGTTCTTCAGTTGTCCCAGACCTTCAAATATGGAACTGTGTTTCTGTACCACACTTGCCAGAGTTAAGGTTTATGCACGCACGTTGTGCACTTCCTCCCAGTTCCCTTGAAAATCCTGAAGCCATGCCCGTCCCAGTATGGTAGGTTTCCCATTCGTCACCACTTGGATTTCATCACGCTTGACTTGCCCGTTGTACCGCATCTCCATTTGAAACATTCCCTGTGGAATGATGGGCTTGCCGGTGTATGGCTTCAGCATAATTCCCGACGGTTTCAACTGGGCGTCTGGAAGAATTTCTTGAAACATCTCCAGGTTGATCACAGTAACGGGCGAGCCTGTGTCAATCTCCATCTGAAGAGGTTTGTTGCAAATTTTCATAGTTTCTGTTATCGGTTTCGGGTAGCTTGAGTCGATGACATAAAACGGAGTTTCATCTCCCGAGTTCTGTGTTGCGACATGGTTGATGAAGTTTGGCTTGTCCTTTCTTCTTGAGTCTTGTGGATCTCGTTTCCTGTCACGGCAGACGATTTACACGTTTTCTGTTCTTCCGCATATTTTACAAGTCGTGATTGCTTTTGCCACAACGGTGACATGTGGTCCTGCTTGTGCGAGATTTTCCTTTTCCCTCTCTTCCCTTTTTCGGAAGTGACGTATTGTCTTTCCGCCTTTGCGCCAAGCGACTGACATCTTGTTGGGTCTCGATATCGCTCCTTATTTACTTCGGATCTTTCTTGGCTACTTCTATTCACGTGGCATGATGCACTGCTGCCTTGAATGTCAGCGTCAGTTCAGCCATCAGCTTTTCGAGAATGTTTAAGTCCTTAATCCCGTCAATGAGCTTGTCTCGAAGTCGGTCATTGAGGGAAACAGCGAATTTGCATTGCAGTGAAAGCTGTTTGAGCGAAGATACGTAGTCTGCGATGGTTTTGGATTCCAGCAGCTTCCGGTTATGAAATCGGTAGCATTCAACAGTTTTATTGGGCGTCGGGTCGATGTGGCTCTGCACTAGTTGAAAGATTTGTATGTACGTCTTTGTGCTTGGTTTAGCAGGTGCCTCCAATTTCCGTATTAGTCCGTTCATTTATCGTCCGACGATAGAGAAAAGAAATTCGGATGATTTTGATTTCGGAATGTCGTTCGCAGAAAAGAAAACTTCGATCCTTTGGATGTATGAAGACCGTGATTCCGGTTTCTGATCGAACTCTTTCATTTTCCCGCAGCGAGTCATTCTTTGGGTTTGAGATGGGGCGTTACTCACGTTACCACTGTCTCCATAGTTCCCATGTCGCTCAGTTTTTTATATCCTTCTTTGTTGCATGGATCCCATCCTCGTCGCGATTGTGATTTACCGGTGAATTTGGGATAATGCAATAATACATTTATTTTACTGTTAAGATTAAGATCGATTGAGAAGCGTATTTTTTGTTCTGCGACCGCGCCCAGTCTGTTCTTTTCCATGCGTCCCGTGCTTCTCCGTGGCTCGCTCTCCCACGCCGGCGCCTCCGGTTGCATTCGCTCCGTTGCCTCGGCTCCATAGGTCGTGTTAGCTATACGTGGCGAACACGAACATAGTACACGGCAAGCAGGACACCCTAGCAACGAAAGACACCCTAGCAACGGCGCTTACGCCAAATTGGCTGGCTCGTGGTGATAGACGCTGCTGCCGTCAACATAGGCAGCGGTTACAACGAGTTCCCGAAGCGGTAGGGCAGCTTAGTGGTAAGGTGTCTGACTCATACGCAGTTGACCCCGGTTTGGTCCACACTGTGGGCTTAAGCGCGAGACACATGCGCGTCCAAACTGTCCGATCCGGCGTGCGAACAGTCGGTAAGATGGCTGCTGTGAATCGCCGCACATGACGGTCCGAGACACATGGCTTCCGACGCGTCGTGGTGTCGTTCTGTTCAGCTTCGCCCATTTTCTGGTATCCCTCTACCGAATGAATGGATGGATGCTAATGGCTGTATTTACTATGGGCGGTAGCTCGCTCCACCCAGCCTAGAAACCTAAAATATTCCCCCCGTCCTTCGTTGTTTTTCTGACTTTAAAACAAACCCAATATTTTAATATACTCCATTAAATTGTGCGTGTGTAAAGATTTTACGTGAGGTTGCTTTTCTGCTGAACATTACTTAATAGCGATGGATCGCAGCAGACCTTAGGAGCCGTCCCAGCGAAGCGAGCACTGCGTACAAGTCACGTGACTACGCACCCCGCGCATTGCTGCGTCTCTCCCGAAGTTCACGTGACACTCACACGGCATTGGAATGGCTCGAAGCGTCTGCTGCTGTCCATCGTGAGGTGAAACGGAGTATATTCGGGTTTCGCCGGTCTCGATCGGTCACAGGAGGCCGGCTTGCTACGGCGCGCGAAATCAGCAGTTTGTTTTGTGGGCCCGGGAAAACTCGATGGTGTTAATTTCCTTCACAAGGTTGACTCCCGTCGCGTGACGCACCGCGCACCGCCACAACCGCTTCCCCGGGCCAAGGCCGGCGAAGCCACGTAGCGCCGCCTCCCAATCGGTCCGAAAGTCACGTGACAACATGACGTTCGCGCCATTCGTGCTGCCACTGGGCGCGTTCAGTAGCGGCCCCGGAGTCAAGGAGTCACTGACTCCTTCCACTGGACGGCCAAAAGTCACTTCCGGTGCACGTAACTCCGGGGCTTCGGAGTCAAGCTCCGAAGCACCGAGTCCGGAGACGGTGCACGTATACAGTCAAAGGAGCTAAAGATGACCTCATTTCCTGACTGGTGACGATTTCCGGCGAGAAAATCCAACGAGCTCTGACTCAAGTCACTCCGTTCAGAAGCAAGGGAGGCGCTACTGAACACGCCCATTGGCTGCGGCCCTCCGAAAATTGGTTAGCACTGCGGCGAATCTCTGGCAAGTTGGTCGAACGCCTGTGCCGGACGGAGCGCCGGACGGGGGATACGGAGCCCGGAGCGCCGGACGGAGCCCCCGTCCGGCGCTCCGGTGGGGCGAAAATCCTTGCCAATGAACGCCGCTCCGACGGTTCGCACATCGGATCGGACAGTTTTGACGCGCATGTGTCTCGCACTTTACTTTTGTTTCCTCTCGAACATTTTATATTGTCGCGTCATTTGGCGATATTTATGAGATTTCTTTTTTACTATATTCAAAGGTAAGAACGAACCTTGTCGACGAAAGTTCGCCGACCTAAATGATATACAATACAATACAATACAATACACTTTATTTTCTTTTTTCAATACATTTCGCTCCGTACCCACGTAAGCCAAGAAGGCTTGTGTGTGGGACGCGGCAGGTGACTAACAACCAGACGATTTACAGTTTTAACTCATTCTATGAGTTTAAACAAACCAAACAAATTTTAAGAAAAGAAGCGGTTCATACACACGTGCACTAAAACCGGTGGAACGGGCCTCTATTATGTACATACTGCTATTTAGTAATATATCTCAAAGCGTTGTTTTAATAATCAATATAGTAATTCATACAGTGGTTACGGTCGTATGTTGGTACTTTTACTAATTCGCACTTTGTTTAATTTTTCTGTTCATTAATCCATATTCTTGCCATTTTTTTCATTGCTTGTGGATATTTGCACTCAATCAGCTCCTCAGGTAGTTGGTTAAAAAGTTTAGGCACATAATAATTTCTTGTAGCCTCTCCATACTTTGTCTTTATTAATGGTTCAAAATATTTCCTATTTGGTCGCAATGTTCTTTCTTTAATAATTTCTATTTTGTGGTAGTTGGTTAAAAAGAATTTTGTGATTATGTCATATTTCAATTGATCACTAAAATAAAATACGCCTATTTCTTTACATATATCATCTATTAAATCGCTTCTTTTTTTTGATTGGTGACCCATTCTTCTGAATATCTGTTTTTGGAGAGTTTCAACTTTTTTTTGTAGGTATTTAGCACAGTGCCCATAAACAGTTATACCATATTGTATTACAGATTTTCCTAACGAGTTATAAATAATTTTAAGTACAGAATGGGGGACCATATCCTGAATGTGAAACATATATGCCATCAGTGTCCTTAATTTTTTGCAAACTTGCTCTATGTGTGAGTCCCATTTAAGATGTTGGTCTATATACATTCCAAGGTATTTTACATTTTTTACATATTTAATTGCTAGGCATGAACAGTTGTTACAATTTTTATCGTGCATTTTAATGGGTATTTCAGTTAATAGTATTTTTCTAGGGTCTCTAAAGCACATTATTTGAGTTTTTGAAGTATTTACGATAATCTGATTTTTACAGTACCACTGAAAAATATTGTGAATGTCTTCTTGTACTTCTCGAACGGCAACTTCATAATTTTTGTGGGCGTATACAATTACTGTATCATCAGCAAACTGGAATAATTTGCTTGTTAGTTTTACTTGCGAAATCTCATTGATATACAAATTAAACAGTAGAGGGCCCAGAACTGTACCTTGTGGTACTCCTTGTTTTACTCTAATTGTCCTACTATATTTCGATCCTAGTCGCACTATTTGATACCTGTCTAGAAGATAATTTTGTAACAATTCATGTACTTTTCCCCGAATCCCTATGCTGTACAATCGATCTAATAAAATAGAGTGATTTATCGTTTCAAAGGCCCGTGTAAAATCTATAAAAACGGCTAATACATATTTTGTACAGTCAAGGTTTTCATATACATAATCAAAAAAGTCTTCCAAAAGATCTGAAGTTCCCATTTTTTCTCTGAAACCATATTGCGTGTCAGTTAATATATTATGTTTCGAGATAAAACTCCGAAGTATTTTATTGATGTATTTTTCCATTATATAATTAACTACCGAGAGTATACAAACGGGTCTATAATTAAGTAATTTATTTTTCTCGCCTTTCTTATATATTGGCCGAACAATAGCAGTCTTCAGTTTTTCAGGAATGATACCACTTGAGAATATGCAGTTATATAGCTGGATCAGAACTGGTTTTATTATATGGATGTGGAATTTAATGTCCCTTGCCCTTATTTGATCGTATCCCACTGCTTTATTAGTTTTGATTTGCCCCACAATTTCGATTAGGTCGTTCTCAGTCATCTCTGGAAGAAAAAGTGAATCACAGATTCTGATTTGATTAGGTTGCTTTTCTGTTGGCATAGAGCAAAGTTTTTCAATTGATTGAACATATTCTGTATTGAATTCATTTGCAAGCGTTTCCATATCATGATAATTTCCAAAGTTGACTTTAATTACGTCTTCTATCGATTTTTTCCTTTTTCGTCCTAGCAATTGATTGACTAGTGACCAGCATTGTGCTATGTTTTTTGTTTCTGAAAATTTGATCCAGTAATAATTTCTTTTCGTACATCTTATGATGGAAGTCACTTTGTTCCTAATTGCTCGATAATTTGTTTTATAAGTTCTATTATTCGGAAAACGCTTCAAAAGCTGCCAGGCCTTCGTTTTTTTCCTTTATTAGGTCGTCTATGTCCTTAGTTATCCATTCATTTTGCTCTTTACGTCTTTTTATGTTACTTTTTTGTGTTGATTTTTCATAAATCTGTTTAAATATGTCTATAAGTTGATCATAAAGTTTTACTGGATTTTGTTCTTTAGAAATTTCTTTCCAGTTGATTTCCTGTATGTATGCATCTACTTTTTTATTATTAATAAAGGAACTCTCAACATATGTTTGTCGTGTAGTTTTAAAGAAGTTTGAAATAGTTACTGCCACAAAATAGTGGTCGGCTACTTTCTCTGTGATAACTTGTCCCTCAGATTTCCCTTCTTTTGTCCGTGTATGTATATGGTCTATGCATGATTGAGTTAGTCTCCCACTATATATTTCCTCTCTTGTGAAATCCTGTATAATCGGCTCTAGACCGGATAGTACCATGCTATCAAGGTAACTATTTGTCATCGGATTCGATCTATGTGTATCAATGTTTATGTCACCTACTACAATCATATCATTGTCTTTATTCTCGTTTAACCATTTATTTATGTCATCTATGAATTCACCTATATTTCCTTGTGGCGTTCGATACAGACTTAATACTGAAAATAGTTTTCCGTTTTTTTCAAGTTCGACGTGAAGAGCTTCTGTTGAGGAGAATTTCATCTTTTTGTTTTTCTTTACTTTTAATTTATGATTTATTATGACCATAGTTCCACCTCCTTTTCGGCCGTCTCTACTATGTGACAACACTTCAAAGTTATCAAAAACAAACAGCGTCTCTTCCTCAGGCTTTATATTTGTTTCCGAAAATACAAGAACATCTAACTTGTCTAGGTAAGGTTCCACCAAACTATTAATTTCATTCCAGTGCTTCTTCAAACTGCGGACATTGGCGTGTAATAAAACAAAACAACCATCATCAATAGTAGCGGATACACTTGTCCACCACTTTGTAAAAGATGAATACGTTTGTTTTCCATCCATTTTGGTTTTATCTTATTTTATCGATATCACTGTGCGTCTTGATACGAATCGCTCGATCACCGTCCTGTTTCCTTACATAGGTGCAACCACCTTTGTGCCACGTGTAGCGATATCCCAGTGATTTAGCTTTTTCTCTAGCTTCGAAAAAAAGCTTTTTATTTATTTCGGTTAGGTTTTCTTGCAAATAAATGTTGTCGTTCGAATCTTCCGATCGCAGTTTGTTCTTGTTTTTTAGCCATTCGTCTCGTCTGCTCCGGTTCAAGAATCTAATCATTATCGGGGGTGTTTTTCCCTTTCTTGATGGAACGCGGTGTACTGCTTCAACGTCTTCTTTCTTTAATCTCGTTACTTGCAGTTTGTCCGCGACACAACTCAGTTTTTCCATTAGGTCCTCGTGTTCAGTGACAAGAATACCGTGGACTTCGATGTTGTTGAACCTGCCGTATTGCTCGAGATTGTTTAGGTCTTGCTTTAATTTGTTGATTTCTTCGTTAGCTAGGCTAGCTTCTTCAATTTTTTTCACTCTTGTTTTGATCTCGGTCATTTCTGCTTCCTGCGCGGTTAGTTTTTTCATAGCCTCGTCGTATCTGTCCGACATTCTTTGTACCTTTCTTTCAATTTCTTGTACAGTTTCTTTTACACTGGCCAACTCGTCGACCTTTTTTTCTAGTGGACCGAGAACCACTAACATTTGCGCGATTTCTGCTAATTTCTTGTGAATATCAAGTTCGCCATGTGATGCATTTGTTTCCAAATCGCTTGGTTTCGATCGCTTTCTCGAAATGCGACAAGTCTGGCATACCCAGCTCTCTCTCAGGCTAGTTGATTCTTTTTTTTCTTTCACTTTACTCTTGGGCACGCCTGAGCAATTTCCTAAATGATAGGTGAATCGACATTCAATACATTGTATGTCCTTGCCATCTCCCTCCAACTTTAGATTACAGTTCAAACAAATATCATCCTTTTCACTCCCTGAAGCCATTCACAATACCAAAACACCCCTCGCAGTCAGCAGCAGGTTTTTTTCTTGTTTAGAAAAACAGCGTAATGTGTGATTTTTGAGTTCTCACCTGTAAAAGTTTGGTTGTTACTATCTGGTGTAGCTCCTGCCGCTGACTGCGATGGCTGCCTGGTGGGAAGCTTCTTTTATCCCTTCTAGATGACGTCACGGTCCCGTGACCGCTGTTGCCTTCCGTTGATCCTTGCTGCTGCGTCGTCCTCGGCAGCGATTCCGTCAGCGATGATCAGTATCGGCGGCGTCTTTCGGTGGCGCTCTTGGTCCCGCTACCGATGATGTGTTTCGTCGGTTCCTTGTTGCTGCCTGGTCATGGGCAGCGGCAGCGGTCCCTCCGATATCAGTGCCGGTGGTTTCTGTAAAAGTTTGGTTGTTACTATCTGGTGTAGCTCCTGCCGCTGACTGCGATGGCTGCCTGGTGGGAAGCTTCTTTTATCCCTTCTAGATGACGTCACGGTCCCGTGACCGCTGTTGCCTTCCGTTGATCCTTGCTGCTGCGTCGTCCTCGGCAGCGATTCCGTCAGCGATGATCAGTATCGGCGGCGTCTTTCGGTGGCGCTCTTGGTCCCGCTACCGATGATGTGTTTCGTCCCATTCCGAAGGTGCATGGGGGACAGCGGGAATTGGGAGGCCGGCTGGACGCCGCAAACGGCCTGTACGGGAGAGAGGGGGAAAGTGGCCTAATATTTCTATAATGAACAGCCGTAGACTGTCGCCGAGAAGCGGCGTGAATGCAGGCAGGGGGCTGGGTTAACACGCACCCCAGTTATGCACGCGCCATCCAAATCCGAAATCCAAGTTCCCGCGCGTTGCCGATCAGCCAATCTGTCGTGAGCGCCGTTGCTAGGGCGACTATCTTTTATAGGATTTCCTCCTCTCTCTTTTTTTTCCTTGCCGCGTTGGGGGTCCAGGCGATCGGATATACGCAACCCTCCTACAACTTTTTAAACAAGAACCTCCGCAGGAGGTGTCCTCTATTAAACTGCAATCCATAAATTGAGATTGACACTCTTCTCAACCCAGGCTCGTTACCTACGCACAAGGGGCGGGTGATGAAAGAGAGGAAAAGGGTAGCTGTTTCTGAAGCTTCTGCAGATAAACAACTTGCGTTATTGTCTGTGCGTTTTTCGTTTCGTTTTTTCCGTGCTGTGAATTGGCTTGGCTAGCGCAATCTGTTTTTGTTCTTTGCGGGTTCATCCTCTTTTTATGAAAATTAGGTGACTATTTTACGCGACTGTATTCACCCTCTCTCCTGCAATAATGTATCTGGCGCTACGCGGGGTAATCGGGAAAAATGATAAATACTACGGAGGACTTAAATAGGCGTTTTTTTTTTTTTTTCATCATTAGTAATTTCAAATTCAACAACGTTTGTTTAGCGCCATCCAAAATAAACTCGACTTTTTTCCAATTTCAGACCAATTAGTGTACTTCCTGATTCATCATGGGGGCATCTGTACTCTCCATGTTGCTTCTACTCAGTGGTACGTTACACATAAGCTTTGGAATCGTATTGAGAAACACAGCCGCCGGAAGAGTAAATAAACATGCACTACTTCGAATTTTGCAGGGTCTGTAACCCACTTGTCCAAAAAAGGAATTGAAGATACAAGTAATGGCAAAAAAGGTCGTGAGTGTTAAAAGTCGTAAAGTTGTTAATTATAATTTGCTAATTTGTTGCTAAGATTTTGTTTTTACACTGTAGAAATCTGTAGAGCCAATTGCAAAAGTTTCAAAACGGTATACACCCAGAAAACTAAACTTTTAAAAGAATGGTACCTAACAGGGAATTAAACAAAGGTCGGCGAGCTATAATCTTCCACGAGCCACTTAAGACTGTAGTTTTTGTTCCCAGTTCTAATATCCTTTCACAAAACGCGAAAACTAATTCATGAATATCTCAAAGCCCGATGGCATTCAAGAAGTGGTAAAATTAGTTTAGCCTTTATTTGTAACCGTCGTCAATACTGTAATCGTAACATTAAATCGCAACTAGTGCGACCACATTCCTGCTAAAAAATATATTGGAGGGAAATTAGAAACATCTAAAGGACGAAATGTGGCTCTGCTACCACATTTAATATTCAGTGTTGTCCGAAAGCATATTATACACCTGCCAACTGTATTCCCTGCCAGAGTGTCGATCCGAAATTCTTATCGGTTCCGTTACAGTTCGGGTTCACGGCTTTCAGTTTAGTTCCGGTTGATCTCTAGGAAGCGAAACTAGCGGTTCAAACCGGTTTGCACCGCTAAATTGCGAATATAGTTTCCACGTTGTCTTGACAATGGACGCTATTTCCGCCATGTAACGAGTAACTATATACAGTTTTTAGAGCGCGGCTCTTAGGGGCCCGTTTCCGGCTTGAGCGGCGTCGCCGTCGGCGTCGGCGTAACCGCGAGCCCCCTCCCCCCGAGGACTTCGGGAGGACCTCGGGTTTCTTCGGGAGGACATCGAGAGGACCTCGAGTTCCTTCGGTAGGACCTCGGGAGGACCTCGGGTACCTTAGGTAACCTCGGGGAGGGGGGAGGTCACGTGAGCCCTCCCCCCCCCCCTCCCCGAGGTCACCGAAGGTACCCAGGTCCTCCCAAGGTCCTTCGGTGACCTCCCCTCCCCGAGGTCACCGAAGGTACCCGAGGTCCTCCCGAAGGAACCCGAGGTCCCCCCGAAGGAACCCGAGGTCCTCCCGAATAGACCCGAGGTCCGAAGGAACCCGAGGTCCCGAGGTCACGTGACCCCCCCCCTCCCCCCCCTCTCAGTACCCTTCAATCCTCCTCCTCAAGAGCTGCGCTCTCATTCGGCGTTAAAGGGAGTTGTAAACGGCTTTCACTTTTTTTTTTTAGCTTTACAGATTTGTTAAAAAAAACAACGTGAAAGCTATACTCATGCGGTTTCCGCAGGTGAGTTAGTTATACAGCCAAGGGAACATAAGATAGGAGGCTTATAGTAACAATCCGTTAGCTAATTTAAGTAACATTTATTAATTAACGTTTTTTTAGCGTATATAAACGTATGCTTCCAGTTGGAAACTTGCTGAGCGTCATCGAAAACTACAAAATTGCTAATTTTCAGAAAGATTTTGAGCGCGTGAGAAGTGCATTAATGCGCTAAAGTTCCTCCTCGTGCAGCAGAAACAAGGCTACAGGTAAGATAAGGCGCCCGTGTGATTTTTTCGACTCTTATCTCAGAGCCCGGCCTTGTACCTGCTGCACGAGTTGTATTTTTAGCGCACTACTACGCCTCGCACGCGCTCAAACTATTTCTAACAATTATTGATTTAGTGGTTTGCGATGAAACACAGCAAGTTACTTATTGGAGCCATATGTCGATTTTCACTGAATGAAAAGTTATTGAACAAAGTTTACTTAATTATCCGACTGATCGTTACGGGTAGTTCCATATAATATGTCCTCCTAGCGGTATAACTCACCTGCATAAAATGCAGAAGGGTAGCTTTCACGGCTTTTTTAAACAAATCTATAAAGTTTTAAAAAAACTACAGGAAGATCCATTGTTGCACGGATTCTTAGCGAATGCTTTAGCGTGACCCTTTCAGACTCCACACACGTCACCTTTGGGAAACGCTAACACTGACCCCTTCACTTTTCTCTGTTGTCTTTCTCTTTTGCTTCCTTTATTTATTGATGCCTCGTTTTTGGCCTCCTTAGGGGGTCATCGTCAGCGTTTCCCAAATTTGGATGTGCATGACGTTTCCCAAGGATACACTGTTAGCAAAAATAACACGCCTAGACGTGTAAACCGTTGTTCCATAGCGGACACGTCAAAGCTTGTTCGTTTTACAAGCAGCCATGTGTGTTATTCGTCTATACATGAGGTGCCATGTAAACCTGTTTTACAAGCAGCCATGTGTGTTATTCGTCTATACATGAGGTGCCGTGTAAACCTAACACGATACAACGTGTTTGCTATGTACTGTTTGATTCGTGTCTACCAAACACTGACAGTACTTGCAAATTGTGTAATATTTCTCATGTGCAAGGTCTATTCTGGCAGGTTAAGTCCCGTCCAAACAGAATACTTAAAAGTCGTGAGGCAACACGACACCGACATAAGTCGTAAAGCAATCCGCTTCCGTATTTTTAATTTTTTTTTTTTTTTGCGATGGGTTCAAATATTTTTAGACAGATTTCATCGGTGTTTTCAACGGGAGCCTTGGTCATGCTCATCACGCGGATACGGACAGCCACTAACAAGTTCATTTGGCTGTCGGTCAACTGGTCGAGGGCTCCGCTGCTCTTTAGGTCCCGAAACCGGGAAACGAAGGGGCTGTGTTCGAAATTTTACCCAAATAGATCCGAGCTACTCCGGCGGGTCGCGTCCCGCGATACCACAAATAGAGCGACGCTGGCGCGGTTAGGCTTTCGAACGCAAAGATTAAAAACCCTTGCCCTTGAGTACGAGCGAGTAAATTTTGGAACACGTCTAAGAATATGAGGCCTGAGCAGAACAGATGGACAGCATTGGCAGGTGGCGTCTTACGTCAAGTCTGATGTGCACTGAGGTCACCAAAAAGCGGAGGAAGCGAGAAGGAAAATCGTATTGTTGGTTGGCTTGGTGGTTTTTGAACAGACATCGGACTACTGGACTTTCAAACTCTTCATCTTCTCCGATATTTGCCGGAGTCGCGTCACCTCATGATTTCTCTCATGATTTCTGAAGTGTCCTGGCTAGACAGGCCTTTAGCGAGCTTCGTTGCATGCGCTTCTCACAGCGCACTGGTATGCTGCAGTAAGCCGACAGCCGAAAAATGCAGGGTGTCGAGGCGTAACCGGTACTGAACTGTAGTTAAAATTAAACCGCTTATTTTGCACGAACCCGAACATAACCCGAACCGAAAGTTCGGCGCTAGTTGGGAGCTGAACCTAAATCGAAGCAAAACACAAGAACCGCTCCGAACCGGCTCGCCATACGGTTCGGGCACGCATTTGCGCTACTATTCTGTGCACTATGCGCCGGAAATTTCGAGAGCCTTCGCGCTGTGGAGCAAGGTGTTTAAACTTATGCAGATATTTATGTAAGAATATTATACACAAACGAAGGCCAAGAAGCGGTCTTACTGACTGTCACAAAATCAGCCTGATCCGCTCAAAGTCATGGTGCTCACGCGCCCCTCAAAAAGTCGCCGCCAAGTGCCACCGAGATGACATACCGAGCCGCCGCAGAAACAACAACGGAGCGTCAAATTCTGCTTTAGTATGGTTGATCGAACGCCTTTTCACCAAAACCCGTTTTAGGGGAAGGACTAGTTTTATGAAGCTCGATTTGACTGAAGCGGAGGCTCAGATTAGAGAAATGCCCTTTATCAAAAAGGGAACGCGGCATTGAAAGAGGCTCCCCGAGTTCACGCGTGTATTACTGAAACGCTTGCTAACCCTCCCCCCCCCCCCCGCTCCCCCCCTTCTCCCATCGGTTAACACTGCTTCGCGGCGACAGTCTGCGGCGACAGTCTGCGGCGGCGCTTTACAAAATTGTTAACCTACCTGGCCCACACGTTAACGCCGCTTCACGGCGGCTGAAATCCCTAAAAGGAGGCTCATCGCCATCTTTTTTAAACTGAGCTTCTCTATGACGTGATTCGAAAAACAGGTGTCGGTGAAACGGCGTTCGCTAACAGCAGCTTCTCCAGATCACATCCCACCGCATAAATTAACCTAACCCCGGCGCGCACCCGCCCGCTGGGAAATACCTGGAAACTTCTACTGGAATACTTCACGCGGCACCCCCCGAGAGAGGGAGAGGGAGTGAGACGCCGGTCAACCAATGCAAGAAACGAGCCACACAGAGCGAAGGTTCGAACTTCCGACCACTGTAGAGCCACCGTGACGCCCGGAGGAAGACGGAGAAAGTTCTAGGGTTCTAGCATGGAAAACCCCAGGCATTTTACGAAAGTTCGCATGCCTTCCGGGTACTTCGTCTCCGCTGCGCTGGGAGGGAAACCATTGCCGAATAAACGCTGACCCGGCGCGGAGCTTCCGCCTCCTCCCACCGCCAAATCGGAAATGTCATTTTCTGGGATAAAATACATCCTATCATGCCAACGAACGCGACTTAGTCCTGGCGTACAAGATGATATTCTTTTCTTCCGGTCGTTTTACGCAGCCAAGGGAGAGCGTACACATCAGTAAAATTAAAACAGTGTGCATTTAACAGTTTTGGAGAGGCACTCGTTCATTCTTGCATTAGATATATTTAGTTTTGTGTTTGGTGAACAACAACACACACAAAAAAAAAGGTCGCTTATTTCACACCGTAGTAATCCACTCCATGGCAGTAGTGGTGTGCGAATACTCGGTTGAATTTTATACTTTTCCTTGAACCGTTATAAGAACCCGTATGAACCGGTCTAAAGCGGTTCGAAACGTTATATTTTTGCTCCGGAGCTGAACTTGAACCGAACCGAAATTTTTGAACAATAACCTTAACTGAACCGAAAAGAGTTTCTGTTCGGTACAACAAAATGAACATCGTCTTTTGTTTTCCCGCAGAGCACCGCTGTGCTAAAAGGAAAGCACCCTTTCAGAGTGGGACGTTACACACAATTTCTGAATAAAGCCGTGGCTCTTTACGTATATATAATGGCCCGCAATATTCTGATTTTAAATTTCTTTAAATTCTAGATTTAGCTAGAATAATTGAGTGCGACCTAAAATATTTGTATGGACTGCTCTAGGTTTATTTGTTTTTTTATGGGAACACTTTGTTTTGGGGTTACCTTTATGCGGCTTCATATCTGTTCGAAGGCACAGTCATTCGATTACATTAAAGGCTGTGTCTACTGTACCGTCCGACGGCACTCCACTCGCGCCTACAAGTGCCGTCCGAAAGAGAGTCGAAGGACGCATGTATCACTGGGGAGCTAGTTAACACACACCCCCGCCTGCGTTCACGCTGCTTCGCGGCGACAGTATGCGGCTGCTAATTACAAAACTATTAACCCACTTGGCCCCGCCGTACACGCCGCTTCGCGGCGTCCAGCCGGCAGCCCAAGCACCGCTGTCCCCCATGCGCCTCGGGAAGGGAAATCCCATACCAAAAAAAAAACGATAACATTCGTTGTTTTTTTTTTTTCTTTCATTGTTAATCGTAATAAAGAAATGTCACAAGTATCGCCAGATGCCTCGACAAAACAATATGTTCGAGAAAAAAAAAGTAAGCCCGCACTGGAGATTGAACCCGGGACCGCTTGCGCATGAGGCAGACATCTTTACCACTAAGCTACGCTACCCCTTCGGAAACCTCGTTTTGAAAATGCGTTTTATACGAGACTTTCGGACGGCACTTTAGCTTTTGAAAGGAGCACCGTCGGACGGCATTCTAACGCTCTGCAAGAGTGCCGTCGGACGGTACTCTAGACACTACGTACATTAAAACTAAATTAGGTGGAGGAGTGGATGGATACTTTGAAACAACCTTATAGAGTTCAATGGGATTGTTTTTAGTACGGCATATTAATCATTCACATGCCGATTTTTGTTATTTAAATTATGCATATAAAATGTTATTGAGGTTCATTATTCAAATAAAAAAATTGTTTTATACCTGATTTAAGAATTGCAATTTTATTAGAGCCTTCTGATTCTTGAACGAAACATCAATTTAGGTTATCTAAATTGATTTATTTTAACAAAATTTCAGTGGAATCCACTATTTGCTTTATCTGTGATTTTCTACCGAAAAGAACTATGCACTGCAGTTAATTCTGTCCTTCATCAATCAGCATCTTGTGGCAGTGTGGTCGGTGCTCCTACGCACAACTAAGTAGGTTGTCCTAAGTCTTGTCGGTCAACTAATGCCAGCAAAAGATTTCACAAAACAAAAAAAAAAAGCGGAGTACACTTGTTTTTTTTTTTGACTGAAGAATACACGGACTTTAACACAATATTTTACAGCGGTATTATTGAAAATAATCTGTGTGCTTGAGCTCCAAAAATTATCTTTGCTGCTTCAAAATGAACTTTCAGCTGCTCCAAGAGGTGCTCCAAAATGACTCCGACCAATCACATCACTGTTAATGTCACGTGACCTGTCACGAGCCCTACATATTAATCCAGTTTGCCCGCTAAATGCAGTGAAACAATTGATGTCACGTGACCTATTCATGAAGTCAGTTTCCCCGCTAAGAAAAGTAGAGGAATTGACGTCACGGATATATACACAACTTACGTTTCCCTGGTAAATATGGCGGGGAAACTCTTGAAACCAAGTCAGTTTCTCCACTAAAAAGATAAGTATATCTTCATCCCTCTCTGATAAGACTGTTTTATATATTCTTAGACTTGCATTTTTTAAATACATATATTCTTAAATAATAAAAAATAGAAAATTAAAAAAATACATATATTTTTAAATACATATATTTAAATACATAATACACATACATATATATATACACATATCTAAATAAATATTCATGCATTATTGATCTTTGGACGTAACGGTCCCTGCCTATAATTTTCTTCTCTATTTAGGCATTCACGGTTGCTCAGCAGTTTAAACACAAAAAGCAAAACAAACAAACTGTTTTCTGCGTTGAAAAGTAGCGAAATCTCTCAGTGCCACATTCGACATTTTGATCTTTCGACCATTTTAGCGCCCCTGCAAAAAAAAATATATTTTTAAAAATTTGATTACAAACGTGTTGACTCTTGGACTCTGAATATTTTTTTATTTGACTTCCTGTTTACATGATCAACAAAAAGTTCCTGATTTTGTGTTGAAGTGTTTGTGGTGACTTTCTTCAGCCTGGGGAAAAAAAGCTGTCGACTTTCCGTTAACTGCACGTTGATTTTAACTGCTGACTTCCCGTTGACAGTGTCATCGGAAAGGGTGGAAACATTTTGTTTACTTCGTGTAATAATTATTCAGTTGACTCTCTCTAGCCAGTGAAATAGAAAAGCTACAGACTTTCTGTTGTATTTTTATTGAATATAATACACCTTCACTGGATGTTAAAAGTCACTAACTTTTTAATTAGTCTCTGACAAGGTGAGAACGGTAGGGAGGTGCTTCAGTTGTCCCGTCTCCAGTTCGAGCCTTTCATCTTGACAACGCTTCGGCGCATCGCTCACCTCGAGCGCGCACTCAAAGCACAGCGGAAGGCATGCAGCGCGTGCTGAAGGTCAGGCATTCGGAAGAAACGCCCTGCCATTCTCAATTTGTGACTATAGTGACTTTATTGGCCCAATTAAACTAGCAAACAAAAGCAAAATAACGACTTTAAAGGAGAGCAACAGCCTTGACTCGCCTCACCCAAAGTGGTGCTATGCAAAGAAGCAATAACATTCCTTTTAGGCGCCTTTTTGCGGAATTTGTTTTGGCGACTGTGCCAAAATAATTTTATTTTTAGCAAAGTCTTTTTTTTAGAAAGAGATGTGTTATGTTGCTAGTTAAGCTCAGCAGGATGGTTTAAGCAACCTGTTTAATAAGTAACATACGGGATCAAAGCAGCAGCTACGCGATTGCTCGTCAGTTCCGAACGCATCAGCGCGTGCCACCTCCTGCGAGCGTGCTCACTGGATGTCCTCTTCTTCTAAAATCAGAGAGCCTTGTGACATAATAACATGTCCCCCTTCTTTTTTTGGAAGATAACGCAGTGCTAGTGCCGCGCTTGTCAGTCTCTGTATCAAAGCGGCTTCACCACGACGCGTCCACTTCTTGTTTTTTTTTTTTGGTTATCCTGTTGACGCAGGACCTGAGACCTTGTAGACGTGGAAATGCTTTCAAGTGATTCGTCGTTTGAGACGGTAGGGACATAGTCCTCAGCAGCTTCGTTTGAGACTCTAGTGAAATACTTTTCAGCAGCTGTATTCGTTTCTGATGTTCCATGTGCTTCTTTGATGTGGTACCGTTTGCGCCTGTATGCGCGTCCTTCGTGTCCTTGCACCGTGTACGACCTCTCACTCGGGGCTCTGTCTAAAACCACACCTCTGTTCCAGTTTCCCCGTCTTTTAAACCAAATTTCCTGTTTTGGCTGTAGTGGCTGGGTTTTTAACAGCTGCTGCTCGGCTGACACGGTCTCGGTTGCTTCCATCAGGTGTTCATCAATGTGTATCAGCTGCTTCTTCTCCTGATTCTACTTGCTCTCCTCGGCTCGAGACTGCTCCACCAGGGACTCATACCGCCGGGAGAGTTCCTCTATCTCGACTCGGCTTGCTGGTGCCTCCGAAGTTATCGCTGTGCCCCCAGTGCCCTCGGTGACATGTTCCATCGAGGCTCCCACTTTTTGGTTTGGCGCTTGTACCAACCGTTTTCCAGCCTTGAGATGCTTGTCCTTGAGGAGGCGAAAGCGCTCTTGCAACTGTTGGTTTGCTTGCCGCAGCTCTTGCAGCTCTTGCACGGTCGTTTGTCCCACTGCGCCCTGTTGCTCCTCGATGACTGCGAGAGCTCGTCTGGCTGTTGCCCACTCTTCTGTGAGCTGTGCGCACCTGTCTTCCAAACTGCGTTTCTCTTGGGCTGCCGTGTGAAAGTCTTCCTGGAGGTCCTTGTGTCTGTATAGAATGTGGTTATACTTCTCCAACAGCTGGGAGTAGTCTGTCTTCAGCGCCGACAGTGCTGCCTCACGCTTGGCCGCTTCGTCCAGCGCAGTGCAGTGTTTGTTCTCCAGCTCCTTGGTGGCCTTGATGTGCTGCTCGCGCTGAGTCTTCAGCTCCTCCTCGAGGCAATGTCGTACCTATTTTAGGTTTTCTGCTAGCTGTTGAAAATGTTTGTTGTCGCTGACGAGCATCTCGGCTTGCTCCTCCAGGCTGGAAATTTCTGAACGCAAAACGTCGGCTTCGATTTCTAGCTTTGCGTTGCGTTTTAGGAGGCTGCTGACTTTCTCGTCCAATCTGTCGCACTCTGTTTCTGCCTTCTCGGTAATGAAACTTTCGTCTCTTTCCGTTTGCAACAAATTGTTACACTTAACAGCATTCTCTCTCTCTCTCTCTCAAAGTCTCCGCCACCTTTTCGTGTCTCTGCTGCCAGAAGTGACTTTCATCAGACACGCATCTAATTTTTTCACTCGCATCTTCAGAAGATCATTTCCACTGCTGAATTTCTTGAGCGAGGTGCTCGTTCCTAACTGTCAAGGATGTGACACGTTCCTGAAGCACTGTCAGAAGACAGTTCAAGTCTTCCAGCTGACTTGCTTCAAGAGACACTGCAGCTTCTGACTTCTGGTTGGTGTGCTCGATGATGCTCCGGACAAATGCTCCGAGATCTTATAACGCCCACTGGTGCCGGTCCTTTAAGGACTGATAGTTTTGCTGAAGTAGATTGAACTGCTCCTCCTTTTTAGCAAGCTGGTTTTCCAGGGCCTCTCTTTTGCGTTTTGCGCTGTCCAGTAGCTTCTTGAAGTACTGAAAGGCACCGAACTCTCGTTGTTCGGAAACATTCTCAACTGCCGGCAAGTCCTCGCCACAGTCTTGAAGAAGGACATCCTGCAAGATGCAGTACTCGGCAGAAAACCTTTCGAGCTCAAGCTGAGAGGCTTCAAACTTCTCCTTCAGGGTGTCCGCTTCCTCCACCTTGGCATCTACAAGCTCCAGCTGCTTTGCCAAATCCCCACTTAGAGAAACTAACTGGGCTTTCAATGCTTCGGACTCCTGATACTTGGCATGAGAAAATTTTGCTTGCTGCGCTTGCATCTCCCCCAGGAGAACCGAAGCTGCCCTGCACTCGCTTTGAAAGGCCTGCTCACGGCAAAATCTCGCTTCGATGTTTCTCTCGTGCTTCAAAGAAATTCGCAGCATTTCTGCCTTTGCCAACACCAACTCTGAAAACAGGCCTTGTCCCTCTTCGGGGTTAAAAATAGCTGTCGCTTTTGTGACGCTTTTGTAAGGTGCATACAGTTTATCAAATTCGTGCAATATGCAATCTACTGCATTCTCTCTTTGCTCGCTTTGACTATCTCCCGTTGGTTGCAGCGGAAAGGTTTGCGTAATTCGTCTTGCCTGAGGTCCAAGGCAGCGGAGCAGAAAATCTTTCCGAGTTGCGATAGGCTCAGATGAAGTCCACGGACTTCGAAACTTTGTTTTCTTTTGGACAGAATCTTGAGAAGGAGTTCGGTTACTTAGAACCTTAATGAATGCTAAGGTGGTCACGGGCCAAATGATAGCCTTTAATAAGTAGGCTAGCATAAGGCTCTGGAGCAGTCTATGGCAGTTTGATTAATGTGTTGAGTGCTGCATGGCGCTTCTGTTTGTGTTCGTTTCTTGAGTGCTTTTGTGATATGTATGTAGTGCGGTCAAATTGCATAGGCACACAATACCCTCTCTAAATCCAAAATGAAGTAAATGAAAATAAACCTGAGTTTTTTATCACGAGAATTTGCGGCAGCTTATACGTAGCAGAGTGAAATCCGTAATAAGCCACCAAAACTTTTTTGAATCACCAGCGATATTGTAAAGCATTTTTCTTTCTTCAGAGCGCAGCTCTAAGGCGCTTGTTTCCGGGTTGAGCGGCGTCAGTGTCGGCGTCGCCGTAACCGCGCGTTGCATTATTGGACGTTTCTCTGCTAAAGTTAGGAGGGAAATTTTTCCGCTAAATTTAGCGGGGAAACATTGCCGATCAATTTATCAGGGAAATATTTCCGCTGAACTTAGCCGGAAATTTTCCCCCTATATTTAGAGGGGACTTTTATAGCTAAATTTAGCAGGGAAATTGAAATTCAGTTTCCCCGCTAAATTTAGCGGGGAAAATGACGCCACGTCTTCCTGTCACGTCACCCATGAACAAATTCAGCAGCGGGAGGAGAAGAGCAGGAAAGGAGGAGGCGGAGGGAAGAAGAAGGAGGAGGAGGGGAAGATGAGGGGGGAAGGTGAAGAGGAGAGAAGGAGGGGAGAGGAGGAAGAGGAAAGGAGAAGAGGAGGAGGGGGTACGAATAAGGAGAAGGGCATACCCTCCCCTCCGTACACCTCCCCCACCCCTCCTCAAGAGCTGCGCTCTAGTTCAACACCTCCTAGGAGAAAAGGCCAGAACACGCCTCCAGTGACGTCGGGGCAGCTGGCTGACTTGCGCCGTTCAATAGCGCTGAGCCGAAGGCTTTGTGCATAGCTTTTACTTCGTAGAAACGTGGATTTTCGCTCTACTTATTTTTTCTCAGCTAACATGGGAGCTGTGAACGCCAAGTGATTTAAAGAACAAATTTTAGAACTCACGAGAATTACCATAACCTACAATTATTGTGGTGAAATACAAGAAAATGATATATTGAGACAGATGTGGTATTTTTAAGCGATAAACTGGGTGGTGTCACTATCTCTGAACGGCATGTGAGTTGTATATAAAAAAAAGAATCACAATGAAATGGCAATAATCGAAGTAGTAAGACCGTTTAATATGAGCTACAGTAACAATCGGGTAAATGATGCAAAGGCATTCGTTTCATTACTTTTAATTAACCTCTAAGGCATCCGAAGACACATTACATGAGGGGGTATTCAAAAATAAAAGACAAAAAGTAATTGAACATAAAAAATAGACACCAAAAAGTAAAAATCACACACACGCAAAAAAAAAGTGACACTTATTAGCATGGTATTGTTATGATTCAGTTTTACAAACCAAGGTTCACAGTTACACAAATTGATGGACGTGTGTTAAATGAAATGGGATTGCGCTCAGTTACAATATGGTTGGGTATTTTGTTCCAGTTAGTAAGTCAAAGTACTAGGGGTGAAAAGAGGAAAGTGTTAGTACGCACTGAAATGGTTTAATCTTGCTGGAATTACATAATGTGAATAGAGCAGTTGACCTTGCATGGGGACGAAACGCAAGCACATTGCTGGCCGTACAGGATATAAGTCATTTAGCCTTGATCCCTTAACTTCCTTTTTTTTAGATGTTGCACTGGCACCCACAATATAGTTGCCATTTCGCAACACAGGTTTCTCAGTTGAATGTTTTCACTGCAGTCCAACACTTGCTTTAGCTCGAACTCACCATGGGTTCATCATCACAGGCGTCATTCTCTCCCTTGGTCTGAGTTCGCTCCTTGATATCAGTGACGATTGGCAGCAAGCGTATTTGATTGCAGAGTTTCAGCGTTCCGTTCCATTTGTTTGGCATTCTTGTCATGTCATTAATCGAAACGTTCATCTTGCTGAAAAGATGTTACAAGAAAACGCTTCGGTGTTTTCTTGTGACCACACGTGTTTTGAAACGAGCTCCCTCGTATGTTCACTTTCACAGGCGGCGAAGTCGGAAGTCTCCTTTTGTGACGAGTAGTTCCCTTATGAGATATGGAGCAAGTCTGCGCTGGCTGGGCGTCACCAATTAGTGACCAACATATTTGACTTATACAGCAATTACACCAGAAAAACAAGCCCTCCTATAACGAGTTTCATCGTGAGAGCATAGTCCTCCTGTGCGAGCAAACTGTAGCCAACTTATTTTGTGTTTTCGATACGGCCTAGCACTTTTCGCCGCTCAGGTTTTTTAAGGTGGTGTAGACTGCACGGTCGGCCACATAACCCAGGGCCGAGAGTGTGTGTCTTATTTTTTACAGCCCAGTGCCACATTGCAGGCGTACCGCGTTGCAGGTAGGGCGTCAAGTATCCGCTCGCTTGTGAAGATCTTCCCAGCTTCCATCCTTGATAGCTATAGTGATCGTTGACAGCGTGATCCTCAGCAGTATTTTGTTTTCACCTTCGTGAATGTGCCTTGTAGACACGTAATATTAGAAGCAAGCCAGTTGCCTACACATTCGGAAACGATCTTCTGATCTGTCAGTTTTCAGCTTCTTTCATGGAGGCAGTACAGCAGGTTGAGTTCATCAAAGCAGCATATCTGGGATGTGTATTTGACCACTTCTGCAGGAAAGAGAACGAATAAGGGGAAAACATATTTCATCCAAAGCAAGGTAATGTAATCATAAATGGTTATAAAAAACGAATGCTGTTCTTTAAAGTGTAGCTGAAGTGGGTTCGTATTTGAGAGAAAATATTGGCATTGTTTTGATCTGTCATTTTGGATGAAGAACATCAATATTATATTGAAATTTGATGCGCCGAATGCTCTATGCACTATAATAATAATAATAATAATAATAATAATAATAATAATAATAATAATAACAATAATAATAATAATAATAATAATAATAATAATAAATTTATTTACGCAGGATGTATTCGGGATGACACTAGGCAGGTTCGTCGAAGCCAGCAGGGGCTTGTAGGACTGAACCTAAGTAGCAGTGGTAAATAAGGGAGTTTCGGAAAATAATAAAATAAAGCAGGAAAACACCACATGGTTTCTTCAGTTGTGAAAACTACACAAAAATGTCAGTCAGAAAGTTATTGTCAGAGTCAAGGGAAAAAAAATATACAATACAAATATAAGCTATTTTTCTAGTAGAAGAAAAAAAATAGGTATGGCTAAGTTTCAGTCGTATAAGAACTTGATGATAGAAGGAGTCGTACACATGCACACATACGCAGATACGCGCATACACAAGTACACTGACATTACTGCATTACACTACACAAATAATGTTGACTCTAAGAAAGATTCGTGTGAGGAAGCAACACCAATTATGACGAAACCAGAAAATGAGATATTATAAGGCCTCTTCATCGATGGAAAGTGTGCGGAATGCCTTTCTGAGTTTCTTTTTAGAAGTAATCTCTGCAAGGCTTGATGGCAATAGGTTAAAAATTTGAGGGACGTAGTAGGAGCGCATATTTTTGCCGTAGCGGGTATAACATATTGGAGTGAGGAATCTTGAAGCTTTCCGTAAGTTTCGTGAGATGGGGCGTGGAGACTTAAAATCGTCCTTCCAGTTGTAATTGAGCACAACTGTTTCCAGAAATAGGGATTGAAAGGTTGGCATTGATAGCGTTTGAAAAAGATCTAAATCCGAAAAATCGCGCTTGTACCCCACGCTTCTCAGTATTCCCTTCAATACACTGTTGATTTTCTTTTGCCATAGTTTGGAGCATTTACCAAAAATAGTTATGCCATACCGCAAATGGGAGTAGGCTAATGAATAAGCAACGCGCTTGCGTAGAATGAAAGGCATGAATGCTTTGGTGTTATAAAGCAGACAGGAAATACTTCGTAACTTAGCACACAGTTTCGTGAGATGCGAGTTCCATGAAAGATCGGAATCAAAATGTATTCCGAGATATTTAACAGTGTCGGAATATGGAATTTCGCTACAATAGCATGGGAAACAGTGGGACGTGTGGAGATAAAGGGGAATATTTAAAGAAACAACTTTTAAAGGATTATGGAAGCAAACCAGCTTTGTTTTAGTTATATTTATAGCAATCAAATTCTGGTTAAACCAGTCCATCAATTCGTTAGAACAGTGTTGAAGTGTTTCCATTGCTTTCGGGTAGGAAAGGTGACGTGTCAATAAAAGAGTATCGTCAGCGTATTGGTAGAGAGTACAATTGGAAAGAGCAGTAGATATATCATTAACGTAGATGTTGAAAAGAAGTGGTGAAAGGATAGAACCTTGAGGTACGCCGGCTTGTAAAGAAACTTTGGTACTATGTACATTATTGATTGCCGTTAGCTGAGAGCGGCCATGTAAGAAATTATTTAACAGTGACAGAAATGGGCCGCGAAAGCCACTAGCGGAAAGCTTTTGTAGTAGAATGGAATGGCTAACTGTATAGAATGCTTTCGAAACATCTAGGAAACAGGCACATGTAAACAGGTTATTGTCAAAACCAAAGTTCAGATTGTCGGATAGTGCGTCAAGAAGTGGCTGCGTGCCTCGACCAGCGATAAATCCATATTGATTCGAAGACATAATGTCATGTTTGTCAATAAACGAACACATTGTATTATATAAGAATTTCTCTAATATCTGAACAAGGCAAGGCAAAATGGATATTGGACGATAGTTTTCGACACTACTTCGGTGGCCTCCTTTGAACAGAGGTTTTACAACAGCGAGTTTTAACTCGTTAGGTATGATGCCAGATTCTATTATTGTATTGAACAGAAGGAGAAGTGTGTTTTGAATATAACGGAAGTTTCTACGGATGTCATTCAGTCGTATGCCGTCAAAACCTGGCGATTTGTTGGGTTTGAGGCTCATCACTATAGATTCCAGATCATCTATAGTCATCGAAGGAAGCAAAGCTGAAGCCGAGTTAGAGTAAGAAAGAGGGAGGGAATTGGGGCTGTTTCTTGCTTTACCTGAGAAGGATGCAAAATACTGATTGAATAGGTTGGCAGTTGCGAGTGAATTGTGTCCGAAGACATCGTCATATGAGCTGCCATGTGAACGCGGAGAAACGCCTCGCAGGTCATTAATCAATTCCCAAGTTTTGGCTGAGTTCCTCCGATATTCGAAGAACTGTTTTTGAAAATAGATCCGTTTTGCCGATCGAATAAGCGCGTTGACTTTGTTGCGGATGGTCCTAAATTCTACTTGAAAGATCTGGTTTCGTGGTGAGCGGCGGCAACGCTTCCAGGCTAACTCTTTAGATTTAATGGCAGACAGTATGTCATTATTTAACCAACGTATGTCTGTTTTCCGCTGCTATAATAATAATAATAATAATAATAATAATAATAATAATAATAATAATAATAATAATAATAATAATAATAATAATAATAATAATAATAATAATAATAATAATAATAATAATAATAATAATAATAATAATAATAATAAATTTTATTTGCCCATCAGGAATGCAATGTTATATGTATGGGCACATCAAAGCCAGCTAAGGCTTGTGTGAAGACGCCCTAAAAAAAATAAAACACAATAAGATCGGCAAAAATGCAAAAGTAGAAAAAAAAACGACGAAGAAAAGACATTGTCATGAAAGAAATAATAATAATAATAATAATAATACATATTACACGTGCACATAAAACGAGATACAAATAATAATAATAATAATATGCTCCATAGAGCTACGCAGTGTGTGGTGGGATTCCTTGGGGAGCATGACGAGGCTCGAGCTAAATCATTAGTATATGCCTCTTTTATTTGTATATAAACTGGTCAATGAACCATATTCCGGCTTGCGCGCACTCCAAACTGTAGTTGAAAAACCCGCTAAAATTTAGGTCTTACTAAGGAGTTGTAGCGGAACATTTCTGCGTTTTCGATGACGATACTCAGAAACGGCACGATGTACTTCTGTTTTGTTGTACTTTTTTTTATTTACATTGATGTGCTGGTTGCGACCGTGACAATATATCACTTGCATACCTTGCAAAAAATATCCTCGAAAAGGAAAAAAAGAAAATCACTCCTCGAGAATTAAAAAAAAGAAACGTACCAATGATCAAAGAAACGTAAAATGATCATAAAAATTAAAAAGTTCTCATCCTGCCGTCCCGCGAAAGAGCGAGATCTTCCTGCCGATTGGCTGTAGTCCACGCTTCCGTAGTCATCCTTGCAGAAACACAAATAGCAGATATACAACATTTGTACGGCATGATAGCACCGATAGCACCAACGCTGGATAGCACCAAACCGACCAAACCATCGAAACGGAAACGTAGTATGTATGACACGGTTGTGTTGAATTCCAAAATGTGCTCGATCGCACTCGAGAGTTAAACTTCCGATTCTCGGCGTGCGAAAGCCTACACGCGTCTGGCATTGTTTTTGTTGGTTCCCCTGGCCTCATTGTCACGTGACGCAACCCGCAGAGGGGGAAAGTAAACGAGAACGTGCATTTCAAAAAAGCCAACTGTCAAGGGGAGCCTTGCAAAGAAGCGCTCTACCAAGAGGGAAGCGCTATGGCCTTAAGATCTAGGTGGTACACATTTTTGAAAACCAGAGACGACGGACGAAAAAGGGGACAACACACAAAACGTGAGACGCTTTGTGTGTTGTTCCTTTTTTCGTCCGTCGTCTCCGGTTTTGAAAAATGTGTAACATCAACCAGCTCGTCTGCCTACTTACTTTATCTTCAATCTAGGCGGTGTTGTCTCGTTTCGCATTACAGAGATTTGTAAACGTCTTTAACTTTTTAAACGGGTGTTGCTTTTCAATTGAAAAGCTGTAATTGCAATTGAAAAGGTAGAGAAAAAGCATCTTGGTGGCGAAACAATTTCTGTTGACTTTCTTTTAAAAACTGGGCCAATATTGAAAAGAAAATCACGAAAACAGCAGAAGAAAGTTAGGTGAAAACCTGATGACACTTTATAACCTCTGGTGACTTTTTTAAACAAAATTTGAACAAAAAAACACTACAGATTTTTGTTAGACCGCAGCCAGCAGAAACTGGCTTATTAATTGCCTTTCGAGATCGCGTGTTTCACCTTCCCTTTCCTTCTTACCTTAGCTACTGCACTCGGACGTTTTTAAGAAACTCCGTGATAAGAAGGTGTTAAGGTGATAAGAAAAGTTAGAATAACACCGCGCCGCTAGCCTGCTTGCATTTTTCATAGAACAAGACTAGAGCAAGCACACTGTCGTTGCCGTGTCACTGGAGTATCGAGATTTAATCAAGTTTCACACTTCTGGGGAAAAGGGTAACTGTACACGTGCTCTGCTGTGGGGCAAAGCAGGCATATACTTGTCAGGAGGGAGGGAGGGAGTATTGAAGTTACAAGGACGGTCGATTTTTTATATGCAGACGATCAGCGACGAAGCGTTTTATTTAGTAAAAAAACAACAAATCGTTATCCCCTTTCATAACGAATTTAAAGGACCTCTTTTCTAGCACTGTTCGCTTATGTCGCCACACAATGTTCCCACGGTAATACATAAATACGCCGATATATTTATGGAACTAAATCTCTTCTGCAGTTCTGTTTGCATAGTTCACTGCACTCTTGTAACTGAGGCGCCGTGCACTGGGAAATAGAGAGGCAGGCCAGGGGACACATGCTTGTGTGCAAAAAGTTGTGTTTACGTGCGTGTCGCACCTTAACTCTGCAAATCACAGCACTCCTATGTCGAGTAGATGTTTGTAAAGTGCGTTGAGCAACCTAAAATAGTTTAAATCACAGTCTAAATCGTAAGAAAACGAGAAATAAAATAACAGCCAAGACGACACAGATTCTCAAACGCAGCTGTGTTGATTCACAAGGAAACAATACATTATTGCCACCCGCACATAGACAAACAAGGAAAACAAAAAGACATGCCGCCGCAGAGTGTGCGAAACCGAGCCAGACTGACTGACCTGCACGCAGACACCACACCACCAAACTACCCGACAAGATAATTGAAAACCCCGTCAAGGCTACGTGAGCCAAGTAAAAAAACGCACTTCCGCCGCACCCTCAGACCACTCACCCGTCGACAATAACAAGAACTCGCAACAGAAGCTCGGCTGCATACTTTTGTTATATTCAGATATTTGCTCAATTCAAAGTTTAACCCAGAAACGACTGAGCCGTGGTCACTTGATGAAATGCCCAAAGTGTACCTTTGCATTCTTCACTCTATTGCCGAATTCAGCGAGGTCTGGCAAGAGGGAATCGGGAATGAAAGAAACATTGTGATTTTTTTCACGCTCGGACGTCGCAAGGAATACCATCTCGTCGGAAGGAGAACGATATTTGTTTGACTTAAAGGTTGAAATAAGAATCGAATACCTTATAACTTCATCTGAATATTTATACATTATTGTTCGGCATCAGGTCGGACATGTGACCTGTCTCATGCGTTAATTAAACTTTGGCATTCGTGGAACAATACAAAGTCGGTGCGGATAATATAGTTTATGTGCAGTTTGAGGTACATCATAAATAATCACGCACATGGCTTTAGTGCTCCTATCTTTTATTTTCGATTGTTTTGTCGTTATTGAGGGGACACGCAAAATCCTGACGTATCGAATCTTTTTGGATCAAGTAAATGTATATTATTTTTAGTCGTTTGCGATATGCGGATTCGCCGTAGTCTAAGCTTTAGCACGGTCAATCTGTATATCCATCGAGAAAATCGCAGTGCGCGGGTATTGGTGCTTCAGAGATCTTAAAAACAAATAATCGGTGCTAACTGGAAGCTACGGGAGATTGAAATACTTCCGTTTTGCAACCTAAGACACGAAGAAAAAAACATGCACACAAACATCCTCGAACTCTGTAGAGTTGCTGAGTTTGAGACAGTGTGCGAAATTATGTGTTCCTTTTTTTTTTAATGTCCCGGATTCAGGTATGGCAGTCATTCACCAGCATGACTCTTTCTTTACTTTTTCACTGTTTAAAATTTACGCCAACACTTGTGCCTGACTCTTCTCTGCTCCCAAGTCATTTAAAACTCTCTTTATTTGAAGTTAAAAGTATGTTAAATACTAATAAAGGACACTGACAGATGTGCTTGTTTTTGTTTTGTCAATTGATCTCTCTTACTTTCTGCCACTTTTTTTTCGCGAGTTTGGTGTTTTTTATCTTCCGAAGTAAGATCCTGCGTACGCCACTGATTCTCCAGCTTATGCAAGCTTCTGCTGCACACCTGTTTCGAAAATCAGATTCTCATGCTTCAAAAACAGAATGTTTCAAAGCCCCTTTTCATTGTAGTTTTAACCATCTAAGTATGAAATATTGATGTGTTGTACTCGGGTGTGCGTATTCTTCGGATTTCATTTTGTGCCTCATCGCACTCACTTGAGCGATAGTGCCATGGGCCGCTGCTTTGTGACCACACTCTCTAGCACTTACTTCGTGATGAACCGGTCTCCACATTCGATACCTCATTTTATTTATGAATTATGAAATCGAGGAATATGGGGCGGTACGGATTGTCATCTGGGACAGAAGGCTGACTTCGCTTTGGCCCTAATGCAGGTGTGCATGCACGTGCAGCAAGCTGGTTCGCTGCCCCTCCAGTTATAGCACGTGTGATACAGGCTGGAGAGAACTTTATTTTTCAATTTTGTTTTGGCTCTCCACTTAAAATTCTGCCCCTTCAGCTGACATTAGAGCGGTATATACAGCGACTTTGGCCATTCATTGGGAAGTATAGGAGTCAAAGGGGGCGATGCCATTAGCCGAAAGCGTGCTGGGCGTGTCCCAGGGTGTCTTCACAAATTCTAATGTTGCCATCCAAAAGCCGAAAATCATACCCTGGCGGTGGTCACGAGAAACGAAACTAATAAGTGCGTAGGAGTAACTCTGGGTGACTGAAAATATGGTGCACATTTTGTTTGAATTTTGAGTCAAGGCCATTCAAAATCACGGTGGGAGAGCGCGACTAGCGGAACGGTGGATATAATCTGTACGCCAGGCGCCAAGGGCCGGGAATCTGCGGTCGGAGCGGTCACACACCGTTGGAGCAAAACAGAAATCGAGCGGCACATTCGTTTCTTACAACATTCTGCGAGATCATAATCGAAACATCATGTGCACACTATTTTCAGCCATGAAGGGTTACCACATTTAACTCTTAAGGGCTCATTAAAACCACGTATCTTTGATTAAAACAGTTTCTCGCACCCTTACAAAAATGACCAATAAGTTTCAATTGACTTTCTATTGTGTTCCAATAGAGTCAATTGAAACTCAATATAAACTCAATGTCTAATGAGTTTGATTATTAGAAACTCAATTTTGATTCTATTGAATTTACTCATTAGGAATGCAATTGAGACTGATTATAAGAAACTCAACATCGATACTATTGACTTCACTCATTGGGAATGCAATTGAGTTTGATCATTCGAAACTCAATATCAATTCTAATGATTTTACTCATTAGGGATGCAATAGAGTTTTATTATAAGAAAGTCAATATCGATTCTATTGTATTTACTCATTAGGAATGCAATTTAGTTTGGTCATTAAGAACTCAATATTGATTCAATTGAATTTACTCATTAGGAATGCATATGACTTTGGTAATAAGCAGATCAATATCGATTCTATTGAATTTACTCATTAGAATGCAATTGAGTTTGGTAATTAAGATCTCATTATATATTCTTTTGAAATTGCTCATTAAGAATGAAATTGGGTTTGCTCTTTGAAATGCAAAATGTATTCTTTTAAAATTATTTATTAGGAATGCAATTGAGTTTGGTCATAAAAAACTCAATATCGATTCTATTGAATTTATTCAATGGGAATGCAATTGAGTTTGGTCATTTGTGGATTACTGCACCGAACGATTATTGTTTTTATCAATGTTTTTCTATTAAGGGATAAAGTGCAATGACGTTGAAACACTGTTTATCATTTATGAGACTTCCAAGGAGGAAATAGCAAACTGGGAACCTTAATAAATGCTGAGGTGGTCACCGGCCAAATGCATACCTTTCATATTTAGGTATATAAGGCGGTGCTGTAGTCAAGAGGAGTACGATTAGTGGGTTGTGCGTGCTTAGTTATGATGTTTGTGTTCGTTTTCTCCACGTGCTTTGTTTCCTTTATGTTGCATCCTTAAAGGAAATATACAGAAAAATCTCAACCAGTGGCAAAATGTTTTTAAACGCAGTTGCAATAAATTCTATTGAAACACGTTGCAAAAATTCAATTGAAACTCAATTGCAATATTTTTATTGAAACTCAATAGCAAAAGTTCTTTTGAGACATTATTGCCGCAATTCAATGGAAATTCAATTGCTAAAAAGTCAATTAAGACTCAGTGGCCAATATCGTGGTACGGCTCAAAAGAGACTCATAAGAAAAAGTCAATTGAGTTTCAGTTGAAACTGAATGCGGTCTATTGAGTGAGTCCTTTACACTTTCGATTGAAACTCAATTCATTCTTTTGTAAGGGTATACCACCGCTAGGGGATTCTTTTAGGCTTCTGTCTGGCCAAGAGAGCATGTAGAGCCCTCTTTCTGTGTCGGGTGGACGCCTTGGCTCTGGCTGATCCTCCCATAAACCAAACTCTCTCTATATACAACTCTACTCGTCATATAGCCGCACTCTTTATTCCGGCCGTCACCCTCGCGAATTTGGTTCTCATAGCCTTGTTCTGGGATGTCGCTACGTTTACGTTGGCAACGATGGGTAGTGAAGGATTTTCAGCGAAGTTAAATCGAAAACAATATATATAGGAAGCAACCTGAGACCTGTACTGCATTTTATCATTGCTTTAATTTGTTTTCTCTAGTCGCAATTTGGGGAAAATGATTACTCTGTTATAGATTATTTGCCTAATAATTGAAGGATCATCAGAGCCTCCTAATGTTTTTTTCACGTCAGTGAGTGGAACCAATTAGAGGTGTCCTTAGTTTGTTTTATTGTAAAATACAGAGTTTGCGTGTCATATTTGATTGTTCTGGGCGAAGCTGTCAAGCGCGAGTTTCGGGAATGTTATCGTCTCTTTTTATTGGGTAAAGTTATACGAAGAAGTTACGGGGTCAGTACCTTAAATTAAAGCACCCTGTGAATGCGCACATAATTAACTGTGTCACACATTCTTATTTGGCGACACAAAGAGTGAGCAAATACGACAGCAAGATAAGGTTACGCAACTGCCGCATTGTTATCACAAACCGATAACGCCGACGAAGGAAAAGGCATAAACCAGGCAAAATTCCTAAGGGTAGACACATATGCAACGCATAAGAAGCACCGATCACAAACGAATTTCATCTACAGATGCTAGCATGAACTAAAACTTTAGTGCAGTAATCACCACTTGTAGTGATTATTTATGTTTCAAATGACGGTACCACACGGTGTGTCAATCTTTTGTTCTGTTCGCCGTCCTTCCGATTAATCCCTTTTTTTATCATAGGTGATTATTTGAAGTGATGGTCTGCACAGTTAAAAGAGAGGTGATAGGAGCTGGCTACACGATCATTACCAAAAAATGTATTGACTGCAAAAAGATGGTTGTGCGAAATTAGGGTACCTGAGATGATCCCTCGTGGGAGACAATTATACCATACTACTGTATTATTTTCCTCTTAACAATACACTACTACTAATTTAAGTCAATGACTAAGATTGCGGCGAAGTTATATATAATTGTCCGTTAAATATAATGTTAGATCTGTCCGCGGCTTCTGAAACATGCTACGAAAGAAAGATAATCTATCTACAGCGACTGTTTCTGTGAGAGAGATTGCACGATCGCATTCGCTAGCATCTCAGGAGTGAAGAAATGTTAGCGGAAGAGCAGTCATAAATCAAGATTTGAGCAAATCACGGAGAACAATCTAATGGGGGTTTATGAAAGCTTACCGATTCTTTTGCGAAAACGTAGACGCACAGGCCTCTTTTAGAGTCTGTGGTATGCACTCAGCGAGCTTCGCAGTGAGACATACCTTTAGGTGAAATATGTACGTAAACCTTAAACGATATGTTAAATAACGAATAGGTTTAGGCTACTTCATTATTCTATTATTTTTGTTTCCAAACGGCTGAAACTTTAGGTGAAACATGCGGTGCGAGGCTTGCCACAGGTGGACGAATAATTGGAGGACGGAACGCCACAGAAGGGGAATATCCCTGGATGGTAAGCGCACTACAACAGGAATGGGGCGTTGTTTCAACGCTGTTTCAGCCGTCCGCCTGTCCGATGAGAGGCTTGAACAATTGCTTCACTGTTTAGACTCTTGAGTACAATACCCGTACGGTTCTTCTTACCGGTCACTGTTTAATGTCGAAATGGGAAGGGGCTGGCCAACGATGTCAATACGAAACGAAAACAAAACACTGAATGAATATTAGTGATATATATATTTTGTTTAATCCACTAGGAAAATACAAAAGAGAGGAAAAATTCAATCTCCGACAACTTCCATACCATCTTTGCAGTTTCTTATAGTTAACTCGTAAATTAAAAAGGAGAAAATGCGTGTAACTGCGCCCAGCCCCTGGAATGCAGAAATCACGTTCATACATTTAAAATGAATTTGGTCGCCTATTTTGTAGGGAAAGGCAAAAGTGAAGAATAACTGTGAACTCACTCGCCGTTTAGAAGCTCCGAGTAGGATGTCTTTACGGATCATGCATCGTGATTTGTTCTTAAGCTCATTTGATAGGTAATAAGATGCTCGTCACTGCCATGTCCTGCGTTTCTTATGCACAAGAATCTTATCGCATAGCGAGTCCCATCTTATCGCCCTACAGGCGATGATGTCTTTTTCGTGTTGGCGTTAGGCGATTAGAAAGCCAAAGAACAAAGCAAGATGCGAGATGATAACAAGCAATGCCCTACGCTTCTTGTGCTGTCAGGGACTGCGTTTTTTTATATCTCGAAGTAGCAGTACATCGCGTAGGACTATACAAAGTTAAGATATCTTTCTTTATTACTTTATTAAATAGAAAAAAATCGGAGATGTTGGCTGCTATGAAGACATGGCTGGCTACTTACTCCATGTTTAGTTCATCGTTAAAAAAAGAGTTAGAACATCCCACATTACCCTGTATACATCCCCAAAACAAGCCTTCCGCAAAAAAAAAAAAAAACTCAATTATTTGGTACTATTGTGTCCACTTGAAACTTCACACTATCACTCAGAAAACTTCGGTCTTTCACATGTCACATCCCTTATCACACCACCGGGTGACTTCCATCTGCGAGTTGATTATAAGGCGCACTTCATTTCACGAAGTAGTAAACAGTGGTCAATTTGTGTATCAAAGGCATGTAATTGGCAGCCAGTGGCTTTTTGGGTTATGACGCAGGATGCACGGTAGCTTAATGTCATAGTTGCATTGCTCGAGTTTACCAGTAATTCACACAATTGATCTACGAATACCAATTCTGATACTCCTCTTGACAACGCCATAGCGCGGAGAGGATACATCTGTATTACTTTTGAACGGAATACCGTGACTATGCTCTTTTGCCTTGTGAGGTTTCTCACAGCTACCAACTTTCTACAAAGTTGTTGCCATCAATGCCTGGATAGCTGTTTCAGCTTGCGGCGAAGAAGGTCGTGCACCTGCTGAGCTTTTTGGTATTCCTCTATCATCCCCGATCTTTGATTTCTTTTTTTCTATGGCATATCGACCTAATTTTCTCGTATTATGCATATATTCTCGCATACTTTTCGGGGGCAGGCACTGGTCGTGTTACACGATCAAAACTTTCCTTCACAATCGAAGTAAACTCTTCTAACGTATTCACATTTTTCGAGTGCATGGCATTCAGTCCCCGGAAACTACGCCAGTTCGCGATACTGATCTTTCTTTGTTTCTGGTTTGAACACATCACCTTTGTATACTGTACGAGAATGGGAAGGTGGCCACTCCTGTGCGTTTCAAGATCTATGTGCCAAAACATAACAGAAAAAAAAATATCTTGTTAAGAAATTCTTAGGTTTAGAACTCTCGAATAACTGCATCCTGGAATAAAAGTTGGGCAGCCAATGTTTATCACAAATACATTATTTTTATCAATTATGTCTATTATTTTCTCGGGCATGTCACACTGCATACCGCCCCATACTGGATTATGTGAGTTAAACCCACCAGACATAACGAACGAAGAAGTAACAAAATCTAAGATGGACGTGATATATTTATTGGTAATAGCTATGTTTGGTTCGATATAAATGCTAATTATGCTAAATAGTTTCCCACCAAACTTGGCTTTGCATGCAACATATTCTGGCCCATCAGATGAAGATGTGCATAAAAAGATAAAATTGTATTGCTTCTTCGCATAACTCAAGGCTCCACTTGGACAACGTGGATGTTTAGAGCTGTATGTGACATAGCCAGCGAGTCTGAATTGGCCATCCGCGTGTCCTTCAGATATGTTATAACAAAAGACTGAAATTCGGCTATGAGCTTTCTTGAAGTCAATCATTTTAGTACGAAAAGAATTGGCGTTCCACTGAAATATTGTCGTTCAGCGACGTTCTTGATTCATTTATATCAATCTATGCGGAGCTAGTAAAAGAGTCTCGATAGCAAGAAGCGTTTTAGAGCGCAGCTCTTAGGTGCCCGTTTCCGGCTTGAGCGGCGTCGGCGTCGGCGTAACCGCGCGGTGCATTATGCGAAATATCCCATAATGTCACGTGACCCCCCCGGGTCACGTGACCAAAAAGACTATTACCCGCACTCTGTTCCATTGCAGGTGGCTCTCCAGAACACATCCGGGTCTCATTTTTGTGGGGGATCTATCATCAAACCGGACATCGTTGTGACCGCTGCGCATTGTCTAGAAGGGTAGGTATACGCTCTGCTTGATGAGAAAAATGTCATAAGCACTGCACTTTCTTTTCTAGAAAAGTTCCAGCCGATATAGTAGTCCAGGCTGGAATTTTGGACCTCAATAACCCGCCCTCGTACAGCCAACTGCGTCATGTAAGTATCATATATTGAAAGTGAACATTCGAGAGAAGTCTCTCTGGTTGGCGAGCAACAATAATAATAAATAAAATACACACCAACCAAATCCTCATTTAAAGACAGAACCCTACGTTTCGAGACCTGCTCGGTCTCTTTTTCAGGGGTTGACTGCGGCTATGGCCGTTGAGGACCAGTATTCTGTTTCCTTCTTATTCCACGCCTGTGCCTATCGTTTTGCATCGGTGAGGTGGCGAAGTTCATTCATGTAGATGGTCGGCAGAGTGCCGAGGGATCTATTTATGTTTTCTGGTGTCGTTTGTATATGCCAGGATTTAAAAAAGTCTATGTCTGGGATTGGTCTCAACGGCCAGGATGCTGGTGTTGGCAATGTCAATTCTGTGGTCCTTCACGTCGCAGTGCTCAGCTGCGGCGCTTCGTTCATGGTCGAACTTTCGAACGTCGTTCTTATGCTGGTGAATTTTCTCCTGAAAGTTCTTTGTTTCTCCAATGTATTCGACCGGGCAGTTCGCGCAGAACGTTTTATAGATAACGCCTTGTGCTTTTTTCTTAGTCGGGCGATCCTTTGGACGGGACATGAGTCTTCCAAGCGTAGACATCGGCTTGTGGGCCACCTGCATCCCTTCTTTGGCCAGTACACATGCCAGCCAATCGCTTGCACCTTTTATGTAGGGAACGCTGATGCGTGAGGTAGGACGGGTCTGTGTACTTGCTGGGGGTTGCAGGTGTCGGCGATCTCGGGCTTGATGATGGGCAACGCGGCGGATGAAGCTGTTTGTATAACCATTATGCTGTAGGTCGGCGAAGATGGTGTGTTATTTTTCACGGTCAGCTTGGAATGAGAAGATATTTTGTGACCTGGATGAGAGCGTTCTGACCACTGATGCTTTGTGACAGGCTGGGTGATTGGAATGGAAATGGAGATAACGTCCAGTATCTGACGGTTTTCTGTAGACAAAAAACTGGAGTTCGTCATTTTGTGTTCTTAAAATCACATCGAGGAAAGGTAAGGTATTGTCCTTTTCAAGCTCCACGGTGAATTGTATAGACGTTTCAATAGAGTTGAGGGGGGTAAAGAACGTGTCCACTTCGGACGCTTTTAGTGTGCAAAAGCAATCATCTACGTATCTCAAGAACACTACGGGGGCCGTGTGAAATGACTGTAGCGCCTTTCCCTCAATGTCCAAACCGCTGGCATTGGTAGCACTTAAAATCCCTGCGCGGACTGCCCGGACGCATACATCGGGGACACAAAGAACTTTTAGGAGAGAATTTTCTAGCTTAAGAACGACGTTCGAAAGTTTAACCATGAATGTAGCGCCTTAGCTGAGCACTGCGTCGTCAAGGATCACAGAATTGACATTGCCGACACCAGCCCCCTGGCCGTTGAGACCAATCCCAGACATGGACTTTTTATTGAATCCTCGCACATACAAACGACGCCAGAAAACGTAAATAGATCCCTCGGCAATCTGCCGACCGTTTACGTGAATGGACTTCGCCACCTCACTGATGCAAAACGATAGACACGGCCATAGAAGAAGAAAACAGAATACTCCTCCTCAACGGCCATAGCCGCAGTCAACCCCCGAAGCAGAGACCGAGCAGGTCTCGAAACGTAGGGTTCCGCCTTTAAACGAGGATTAAGTATCATACCGTTCAAAAATGATGTCATTTTAGTTTACAGTGTTGATTAAGTTTTGATGTTTTTTACACCCGAGAGATATTGTACTACTGAGAGTTCATTAGCCACTCTGTTCACCAACAAGTGAAGTTATATTTGCACTATACTCGTCACGTCAAGAAAAAATGAAGGTTTGAGCATTATTAACGCGCTTCGTGATGTAGTTTCTAACAGATTTGGTCGTTTAAGGAAGAATGATGCTTTTAGCGTTTGAAAAGTGTACGTCTTGATAAAATGGCATAAACCTAACCTAAGATTCTCCTACATATATCCTTATTCAACAAATGACTCGGCAAATTAGTAACGTTCCGCTAAAAACAGATATTTTTCTTTGCTACGATACAAGAGGAGAAAGCGAGCGTAGGTGCAGATACATTTCGATGAGGAGTGTGTTATAACAGTGGATCATTTTTATATACCGAGACAAAGGATTAATCGAGCACTGATAAAATAAATCAAATTTATTGAGAAAACAAGGCATACTCGAAACAACTCTGCTTAATTTGGCCCTCTGGCTCGAGGCTAGCAACTGGTGTTGGAGGGCCGTTCTATTCCAGCGATGTCGTTACCAAAGATTCGATAAGTACGTAACGCGTTACTAGTAACGAGTTACTGCTGCCTAGTTACTTTTCTGGTAACAAGTAACGTTTTTAGTTATATTAGAATAAAAGGAACAAGTAACTTCGTGACTTTAAAGGTTAAGTGACGGGTAATGGTATTTCGTTGCTTTTGATGAGTAACGTGTGGAAGGAAAACGCAATTTGTCAGTAGAACGACTCTTGAGCGTCGCCTTAGTTGTCTTCTCAAAAAAGCGGGGAGACATATCTGATAAAAACTTCGAGAGTCAGCGACTGCTTAAGTGCAAAGACTACTGAAAAAAACATAACGAGAAATAACGATGTCAAAATAACGAGAAAAGTAACTGGCTAAATTTGAGGTAAACTGAAGCGTTCCTTCTGAAAAGCGTTTACGAATAACTTTTTTTGGTTTATTTTTGCGCACTTAACGAGGAATGGTATTTAATGAAATTTTGGGGCAACGTGTACATGTCTGCTAGCGATATGTCAGTAAGTTTATTATCGGCACTTGCAGTGGCTCCCGATACGTCATTTTGATGATCGAAATAATCAATTAAGACTGCAATGCGAAATATAAAATTGTAAAAAATAAATTGGCCGTTTTTGTCACTACCTGCAGGTGCAAAAAATCGAAATTTCCGAGTCGTATCTACCTCCAAAAAAATCCAACGATATAGCTCTGCTCAAGTTGGTTGACCCTTTTGACTTTGCCAAGAGCCAAGGGCACATCGGCGCTGTCTGTCTTCCCGCCCAGGAACGCCCATTGGAGGGCAAAGTTGAAGTCACCGGCTGGGGAGTCACATCATACGGTAATGGAGGTTTGAGTGGTTACACCTGTTTGATTGGTGCCTATTAAGACAATGCTGAGGTTAGTGTTAGGTCCTCCATTTCTAACCATTAATATTTTTTTGCTTGCTTAAAGCGGGGGGGGGGGGAGCAACGATTTTATGATTAAAAGAATTTGAGTCTCGTCACTTGTACTTTGTTTATCGTGTCCCGGAGGATAGAGAAAACATCTTCATTTTAAAATGTCGCGATTTCGCTGCATAATCGCAAAGCAAAAGTCGAGCTTCCCCCCCCCCCCCCCTTTCCTGCATCCGCGAGTGGCAGCCGAAGGAACTACGGCTCTAAGCTTACGTGACCTCGCTCGGCTCTAAGCTGCAGCATAACGACCGCTAGTGACAGCAGACAGAGGGAGAGGAAGCGCCCTCCGATAGAGCACATGGTAACCTACACGGCACCCCGAATTACGTTATTAGGAGTGCGACCAGGTGTGACCCTGAAGACTGGGAGTTATTCGAGGGGTGCCAGAAATGCCAGTATATATCTTCTTTTCTTTTACGCAACAACTAGGACACGCAGGCGAAATCTGTTTTCTGTTCTTTACTTGAGAAGTGTCAGAGGGCAACTTGCACAACTTTTTGACAGAAGTCCGGAAATCGTTGCACCGCCCCCCCCCCCCCTTTTTTAAGACAAATTCTAAAACCTTACAAACTGGGAACGGGAGATACACGATCCTCACATTTATAGAATTCCTATTTTCGAAATTGTGCGACTGTAAAGCTGTTATTGATATAACATTATAATGCGAGTGTGGTCAATGAGGGCAGAAGAAAACCGGGGCGTGAAATGTTTTAAGGTTTCTAGCTTGCCATCTTCGCAATTGTTTTGGCCTTTGTGGGAATGTGATCTTGTATAAATTGCACAACAAACAGGCCTCCCAGAAAAAAAACGCCAAAATTGGCGCGTGTTTTTAATTTTTTTTTTTTTTTTTTTTTTGCTTGCGTGAGTTTAACTACCATTCATTTTACTCCACCAAACATATTGTAACCCATCGGGAAGAAGCTGTGATGCCCCTATATTTCCCCGAAATCCGCAGCAGTAGATCATCTCAGCCTCTCGAACCATGTTTGAAACTTCAATAAATTCGCGAAAACAAATTAATATGAATTGAAATTTTTGTTGCTAGTTCAGGTCTGTCTCCAAAGGCGTTCAAGCAGTTCTGAAGCAAATCAGTGACTACTGATATTTTGCCAAAGCTAACGTGTGACGTAAATGCTTAAGCTCAAATTAGCTCGGTCTATGTAAGCACAGTTATGGGCAGTTGTATTTTGATGCAATCACTACTGGCCCTTACGTTTTGTTGGTGCCTGTTCTCGTCGCTTCACTTCGTCACAATGGGCATGTGAGAGCCCTTTCTAGTCAGCATTGTGCTCCTATGGCGACGCTACTATGATGGGACAAATCACACAGCGTCAAAAGCGCACCATCATGACGTTCGCCATGTTTCTGTACGCGTTATATCATCGATGAACCAGTCATAAACAAAAAAGAAGCAGTGGCTAGTGGACTTCAGCTGAACCGAAGTATAGCTGTCACCAACGCGGGTTCAATGTCGGTCGGTCATCTCCCGTTTCAGTGGTTTATGATATCGATGGAACACTAGAAATCTAGTATTGTTGAGAGAAGAACGGCAGAAGCGTTGAGATGCAGCATCCCTTTAGGAAATTTCAAGTACCCATGCAAGCATGGGTTTTTGTGTGTATGTTCGTGCAGCCTGAAGTTAGTTTGCCTTAATTTGCGACTTGTCTTGGAGCTGTAGAAAAGCAATTAAACTAGTGCGGTACAAATGCCAGCCTGGGGTCTTTAGCCCGCACCACGTAGTAGTGACACATGACCGCACGCTGGTACGATGCTCATCCAGATCGAAACGGGCAGGGGTGGAGATTGAGCCCAGGATCCCTGGGTTCTGCAGAGCTCGGCCACCGATCTTCCTCATGACAAATGGTACATCTAGTAACAAACAAAAATGATTAAAAAATAAAATACGACGAGGGCAAAGATCGCTGAGGCCCGGCGTCGCGGCCTCATGCTTTACAAATTTATTAAAGAAGCCATTGGAACGATGTTACTACTTTCGTCTAAATACTGCTTAGAATTTCTCTGTAATGTTAATAACTCAATAAACTTGCCTCAGTTTTCCTTTCCAGGCGATGACAATGTCAAAATATGTGAGAAATATGAGCATCGTTCGTCCCCTCAACTTGGAGCCGTAACAAGCGGCCAAGTGGCCTGGTGCCTGTGCTTTGCCGCCAACGTTAATCATATTCAAACGCTAAGGTTGGAAAAGTTGAAAACGCGTGCTGAGCACGCATTGCTAGTGAAATATCCGCCGAGGCATTGATTGTTACGAGCCGAAGTCGAGAGCTGACGCAATTCTCGTGTCCAATCCATGAGCCGCGCTCGACTGTCGTCAGGAGGGTGGTTTCGATCCCACAATTACGTCATAAAGCTTTCCAAGGCAAGACTGAAAGAAATAGTCCCGTTTAGTCTCGCAATTTCGCCGCATCAAAGAGGCTTCTTAATCAGTGGAGATTAGTGGGAGTATACCTGGGCCAGAGTAGGACCAGTACGCCTCTGCAAAGTCATGTTCACTCCAACACGATATAACTTCATAATCCCATGAAAACGAACAATTCAAATACTGCCATGTCTTCAGCCCAGCGTGCGATCTCCTCAACGTACACGCGCATGTTCATTGCTTCGGAAAGCCAGTCAATCACGCGCTACGCACGAACACTGAAAATGGAACCACCCAGCAGCTCCGTTTTTGGAGAGGTTTATAGGCGATGTTCACGGGGTGTTATAACGCTGAACATTGTTTACAACGCGAACTGGGAACTAGCTCTGATTCGTCGACTTCCAAGAACATGGATTGTGATTGTGTGGAATGGACGTTGAACGTGAAAAACTGGTTCTTTCCTAGCAGGCAGTGAAGCCAAAGCTATTGGTACCCGTGCGCTCGCGGAACTTGAGCACCGATCAAAGCTGAGCACGCAGAGCGGTGTCCGCTTCTCTTCAATGACAAAGTTGTCCTCAAGCATCGTTTTGGCAAATCGCTGCGAACAACGTCCAACCAGATTGCGCCCCATGAATACCCCAATACTAATACGATCTGTGTAGGTATGTTTTGCGGCCACAGGGGTGGATCCAGAACTCCGTTTTGGGGGGGGGGGGAAGTTTTTTTTTGTCTGTGTGTGGGGGGAGAGGGTGGGTGTCTAAAGTAAGATAAACAGGACACCGAATCCGCCTTTTGTTTTTGCCGCCGCAGAGCCACACTGCGCCGACGGCCCCTAGATGTGCGCCGCTGCGCCGACTTATTGGCTCCAAGCCGTGCTTTGAAACCGACGCCGCGGACATCAGTCGCAGTTGAAGCGACGGAGTGGTTCTCCAAGTTCAGAGTACAAGTGTGCCTGCTAGGGTGCAACCTACCCTATTTTGAACCTTCGTCCTTGAGTACCGAGCCTTCTACCACATGGCAAGCCGGTAGTCGGTTTTACTTCGGGGGAGGGGGGGGGGGTCGATTTTGTTTGGGCGGGGCGGCCGCCCCCGTAGCCCCCCCCCCCCCCTTCCCCCCCCCCCCCCCCCCTTGGATCTGTCCCTGTACTGTCAGGTCCAGGGGGACATAAAATAGGAGATAATCGCCTTGATAAGCTGCTGGATGAACTAAGAGTCGTTCTTTAACTTCTTAATTATAGACGGTGAAGACGTGGTTTTATTCATACACTCCCTAGTGAAAATGCACCAGGCCGAGGGCTGGTGTGACTTGATGTTACACCAGACTTTTTCACAGATGTGATTTGGGACATTTCCTGCTGTTCTGGTGTGACACCAGAAATCTGGTGTTCTGATGTGACACCAGCAATCTGGTGTTCTGGTGGGACATCAGGTTTTGTTGTAGTGTGATACCAGAGCACCTGTTGACTGGGTGTTGCTTTACTCACACAAAAGGGTACAATGATAAGTCTGACAACAACGCTGCTGTCATATTACTTTATTAAAAAAGCAAAAAAGCACAACAGTAAAACTTTGGAAGCTTTACTGTTGTAGGGAGTTGGCCGCGATCAACTGGGGTTTGTCCGGAGCCACTGCCCTGCGTCGAAGAACCGGACGCCCTGTCGTTCTGCAATTCTTGGCCTTTCAGCTTGCGGTTGACTCGTGTCTTAGTTACGCTGATCCGTTCCGCGTACCCCTCCGCGTCAGAAATCCCCTCTTCGAAGGCATCACATTCGACAGATGGCTCGATTTCCTTGTCCAGCTCTTTCAGGGAAGCTTCCTTAAGTAGAATAATATCAAATGTTTCTTCGAGCTCACCGATGTCGGTTGGATCCGTGGCCAGCAGGACGTTAATCTCGTGGATGATCTTTGTTGTGGCGGCTCGCAGGATAATCCTCTTTCGCTTCAGGCGGTCGACGCCCTCCTCGCTCGTAGTAGGCATGATCTGGCCGTTAATTCCCGGTTTTCGGCACCAAAACTGTAATAATTACTAGCTTTCTCTGTTGTTTTGCTGCCAAATCAAGCTCGTCGGAAGTCAGGAAAGCGCACCAACACACATCTTTTCGGCTTCGACTCACAAAGAAGACTTCTTTATTTTCTCAAACTTAAACAGGAATACCGGCGGAATGGGAAAGAGGAACCCTCGAAGAGGCGAGCCGGTGACCGCCCTAAGCTGCTCAAGGCCACCCGGGAAAGTGCTCGGGACGAGGGGGACACTTCTTGAGCACAAAAGACCCGCCGCGGGGTCTCCGGCGACCACCAAGACGGGAGATATCAAGGCACCCCGTCGGGGGACCGGGCGGCACACAAACTAATAGAAAACACGCTCGCGGACGGGGGAAAAAGTCAACAAAAACACAACTCTGGTGTAAAATCAAACTGCGTGGTGTGCACACCAAGCTGCCTGGTGGGCACATGAGCCCTTGTGGTGTGATACCAGACTCTCTTGGTGTACCCATCAGGCTGATCCGCGGGTACACCAGCATTTCTGCTGGGCACATCAGGCTGGTGTGCTCGATACACCAGCGTTGCTGGTGGGCACACCAGATATTCTGGTGTCACACGAGGATTCTCTGATATGTCACACCAGGATTGCCTGGTGTATTTTTCATTATGGGCTTGCTGAGCGTCATTGAAAAACACTAAATAACTAATGTTAGAAAGATTTGGGGCGCATGGGTAGTGTGGTAGCATGGGCAGCGCACCACGTGGTGGTGCGCTAAAGGTTTCATTCCTGTAACACACGCAAGGCTAGTGGTGCGAAAACGCGCCCGCCCGTTTTACAGCGATGCTGTATACGACTCGTTGGTCGTTTTTTTTTTATTTCCGTCGACAGAACAGTAATCGACAGATAAAATACAAGAAAGGGGGCACGGCATCGCCAACGATGCAATGCACTCACCTCTACTTCTACTAGAGGTGCTGTCGCTCGCCGGTAGCCCCTCTGACTACGATCGCGCATGCCAGCGATGGACACCGCGAGATCTGCACGGGAACCAACAAGCCCGGCCGCCTGCTCCATCACAAACTTGGCGAAAAGGGGAGCCACCCTTCCAACACGGCTGGCAACCTGGATCGTCGACGCTCTTCGGTGGGATCACACTGTGCGCGCTATATAAACGACCAGAATACGCCCACTCGTCGGGGCACGGCATCACCAACGACGCAATGCAGTCACCTCTACTTATACTACAGGGGGTGACGCTCGCCGGCAGCCCTACTGACTACGATTGCGCATGCCAGCGATGTACACCGCAAGATCTGCATGGGAACCAACACGCCCGGCCGCCTGCTTCATCACAAACTTGGCCAAAAGTGGAGCCACCCTTCGAACACTGTTGGCAACCTGGATCGTCGACGCTCTTCGGCGGGAACACACTGTGGACGTTATATAAACAACCAGTATACGCCCACTCGTCGGGGCACGAGATCGCCAACGACGCAATGCACTCACCTCTACTTCTACTACAGGTTAGTTTCTTCGACTGTACTAAAGATTATAGTAGTAGCGATTATTGTTTACTTGCAATGTCCTCCCCTACGACTTGAGATGGCGTCGTTTTTATCGTTTGTGCCTAAATTTGTATGCCAACGTCCTTTTATCGCACATGGTTTTGTTGCTGTCCGGTGACATACAAACGAACCCTGTGCCTACAGAAATAGAAGAAACTGTTTTAGCCATTGTACAACGGATTGAGCAGAGGCAATCAGCCCTGCTTGCAGAAATTAAGACAGTGAAAGAGCGACAAGATACTACGAATAAAACCGCACAGAAGCTTATGCAAAGAGTTGCGGTGCTGGAAAACAACTCTGCAGATAAAACTACGGAGGAAATTAAGCAAAGACTTACGGTGCTGGAAAGCACCTCAGCAGATTCAGGGGGCACAGAACCAATAGTTAACACTCACACATTCTCGCAGGATATTGCCGTCCTCCAAGCGGCTAACGAGGACTTAAATAACAGACTGCGTAGGAATAATCTTTTTTTCCTGGGAATTGCTTACTCGCAGTTTGAATCTTGGCAGCAATCGGAAGAAACATTGATTGATTTTTGTGCGCAATATTTAGATTTCAATCTAGACTCAAACAACATGAAACGAGCACACCGCAGAAGGAAGTTCACTGCAAATAAAAATACCCCAATCATAATAAACTAAATCAATTCAAGGACAAGGAATCCATCTTAGCATGCGGAGCAAAACTGAAAGGAACAGACTTTGCAATCCGCGAAGGCTTTGCACCAAAGACGCGATTAGCCCGCAACAAACCGCTCGAATTTATCAAACCTCAGAAATGTTCGTTTAAACTACGGCTCGGTAAATTTTTTGTAAGTAACCTCTGCTATGTGTACGATGCTAAATCAGGAAAATTCATTGAAACTCGTAGCTAACTAGGCCATTGCTTGACTGACACAAGCCTCATAGCTTCTGTAAATATACCTGAAATGTTTCTACAACTTTCTGTAATGTTTACTAACATACGCAGTGTGATATCCATATGATATAACCTACATAGTATTATTGATGATAGCACAGCCGAGATTATCATTCTAACAGAAATTGGTTAACGAATGACGTGCATGATACTGAAATTTTCCCTCACATGAACTATAATGTATGTCGTCACAATCGTTGCTCAAAAAGGGGAGGCGGCGTCCTCATTGCCATCAAAAACAACATCTCATCGCTTTGTATCAGTCGGAACAACAATCTAGAACTAATATGGGTTCGCATCAGCTCCCTTCACTCAAACATTATAACCGGAGTATGTTACAGGGCGCCCGATGGCGATAATACTTTTGTTGATAAGATGCGGGATGCTCTTCACGAGCTTCGCACCAGTCACCCCAGAGCAGTCTTTTTTTTATTTGGTGATTTTAACTTTCCAAGCACCAACTGGTCCTCACTCACGGTGACGAACAGAAGTGCCATAAATGAATCAAAATATTTCTTGATCTCATGCTCGACTTCACCCTCGCTCAAGTATTTAGTCATCCAACAAGACTCGAAAATACGCTTGGCCTCGTCTTTTCCACTACGCCCGAGTATATTCAAAACATTATTCATTCACCAGAACTAAGCGACCATCAATTCTTAAGCATGACTATGTCAATACCTATTATTAGGAAAATGCCAACCCAAAAATTAATTAAAGATTACAATAAAGGAGATTTTGAATCCATCAATAATGAACTACAAACGTTTTGCACCATCTTCATCAGGAACTTTTATTCAAGATCTGTTGAAGAAAACTAGAACCTTTTCCAAATAAAATAAACAGTCTCATCAACATTTTTATATCAACAGTCATTAAATCCGACGGGAACCACCCCTGGTTTGATAAGACACTAAAAATACTACGAAACAAAATGACAAGTATGTACCATTTTGGAACTTAACCCGAGACTGGGGTAGAAAAAGGAAACTTAAAAGTAGAAGGGACAGATACAAGTGAAGAAGAGAACGTCTCAAACGCAGCTAAAAGATTTATTTAGTCCCACATTCTTATATACTCACAACCACAAGGTCACCCAAACACTCAACAAGCCCTTTTCAAAAACACAACACCACAACAAACAAAAAAGAAAAAAAATAAGATAACCACGGCAATGGGACG